>JBBPDH010229926.1:0-12296 GCA_037974565.1 Clupeocharax schoutedeni | reverse complement strand
GTGTGTGTGTGTGTGTGTGTGTGTGTGTGTGTGTGTGTGTGTGTGTGTGTGTGTGTGTGTGTGTATGTGTGTGAGTGAGTCAGACGCTGCTGATGCTCAGCCGTTTTCTCAGCACACAGCCGGCACCTGCTTCAGACGCGCCACACTCAAAAATAGAAAACAGATCATCTCTGTCTCTCTCTCTCTGTCTCCTTCATCTTTTTCTATCTCTTTCTTTCTTCTCTGTGCTTGTTGGCTCATTCACTACTGGCTCCCTTTACCCCTCCTTCATTTTCCTCTCTCTCTCTCTCTGTGACTCAAATCAATACGTGCAATCAGCTTTCAAGTGCAGGCCTCAGATCCCCACTGAATAGACTCAAACTACTCATTGTGTTCCGCCGCACACATATCTAATGTGACTCGACAGGAACCAAATGCAGGTGTTTTTTATGACATGCTTTCGCTCTTCTTATTCGTGTACTGGCTTGACAAATTCCTTCACAAAAAATAAGGAAAAATAATTTCAAAAGTGTTCAAGGTAAACAAAGACACAAACGGAACCAATGCATTCTCATTCCAGCACATGGGTGTGATTCAGAAGTGAAGATACAGTGACACCCAAAACAATTACTCTTAAAGATTCTGGCCAGGGAAGATCATGAATAAGAAACACTCAGAAGAACCAAGACTCAAAAGGAAGGAGCTTTTTAAGAGCGTGAGAAAGAGTAACAGGAACCAAATCTCAAAACAAAACCTCCCAAACAGAACCAGTGATGGGAATAACGGCGTTAAAGTAACAGCGTTACTAAAAAAAAGTTTTTTTTAAAAAAAAAAGTAATTTTTCAGTAACAGGTAATCTAACAATTACTGTTTCCATCATTACAACATCGTTACCGTTACTGTCAATAACGTGCGGCGCGTTACTGTAATTAAGCTGTTTTCATCCGACCAGCCTCTCAGCCACAGCAAAGCTTTTTTCTTTCCTTTGGTGAGGGCGAGACAACCGCATAAGGGATGATGATTGGCTAAGGTGGAGTAAAATTTCATGGTAAGCCTATCAGAGGCAGAGGTGGGCGGGTGTTTACACAAGCACACACGCAACTGCACACACGCACAGGAGATACAGCAATAGTGAGTTAAATTAAAGGCAAGAATGTTAAATGTACATTATGTCCTGTAAATAAGTGCATGAGGAAGAGCCAGGGACACCAAGACTAACAGCAGCTAAAAAGAACCACATGAAACCAGTAAGAAGAACCAAGACTCAGAAAGAAGGAGCTCTTTGAGGAAAAGCTCCTAGACTCAGAGCTTCCTAAGAGAATGAGGTAAAATTTGGCAAGAAGAACCAAGAATCAAAAGGAAAGTCCTAACTGAGGAATAGATAAAGGCCCCAAGACTCAGAAGTAAGATCTCACAAAGAGCATTATTCAGAAATAGCAAGAAGAAGCAAGACGCAATAGGAAAAAATGCCAAGGAAGAGCCAAGACTCAGACCAAAGAGCTGCCAAAGAGCACAGTCTAGAACAGGGTTCGGCAATCCTCGGCTATTTCATTCTCATGCTGTGGCTAAAATCAATAAATGGAACCAAGACTTAAATTGAAGGAGCTCCTTAGGATAATGAGGAAGAGACTAAAACTCAGAATTAAGAGAATACTAGGAGTAAGAGCCCCCAAAGATCATGAGGTACAACCAGTCAGAAGAACCAGTAGTAAAATTAAAAAAAAAACTTAGAAGAGCCAAGATGTGCTATAAGAAAAAGCTCTTTATCATTTTGTGTTTATGCATCATTTTACAGTTAACAGTGCATGAATTTGTCCTCCATGTTTCGCAAGCTCAGATCAGGGGAAGCCAAGAACATCCACGTGGACACACTGGAGACACTGAAGATATATTTCTTCACCCATAAAAACCTCCTGCGTGTGCTGCATTTTATAACCCCTCGGGAAGGCGCTTGAGAACATGCAATGAAAGGTAAGGGGAACGAATGCTAAATTTAAAATCAGGGCTGAGGGTTAGTGTTACTCCAATGTCAAGTCACAAGAAATGCAACACAACATGTTTCAGTGAAATGGGGCTAACCATGGCCTTGTCTCGATACCTGCACAAAGTCTTGTACTAAACTTTAATTTAAAAAAAAAAGGAACAGCACATCATGTAAATTAGGTCTCATTTATCATCAATATACTTTCAGAATAGGAGTGTTGATGTTGAGTCTCTATTACTCATTATTGTGCATAAGTTCCTTATATCATAAATTGTGTTTATTTGGAGCAGGTGAAAAAGCTCTGATTCAATAAAACCATTTAAAATAATCACAATAACTTGAATCCTTGAAAGCCATTGCTCTTTATGAACTGGCTACCTGTGAAGAGTACAGGTAGCTGAGATGATCAGTGGCTGCATGCAAAAACAAACACACTGAGAAACATTCAACCCAAGACATGAATGATTCATACGTAGGTCACCAACAGAAACATTCCTCTGAAACTGGTCAGGTCCAGGGACTGGACTGGAAATGAGAGGCTTTGAAAGTCCGTCAGCAAGCCTGGAGAACTGTTCCTCAAGACCACATTAACATACAAGAAAGTGTGGATCTCTGGAAGCAAAAGAGACTTTTGTATAGTACTGTGTGTGTGTGTTTTTAATGAAATAACAGAAAATAATACAAGTGATTCTAAACTTTTAAAACAGCACCTTCCTGTTTTACATCAGTGTTCTGCACAAATCCTGCAGTTACAAAAGACCAAGTCTTAGGTTATATTTAGCTCTGCGATGCCCTCCTTCATTTGTCTCCTCCTTAAGGAAGGTAGGTGTGAGATCTTCAATTATAGGCCAGTGTCTGACTCATTTCAGATTAAGAAATGGGCCGCGTCTTATCGGAGCCTCTTTCCAAACTTCATACGCTGTTTCACCAGCACAACCACAACGTCTTTTAACCGTAAGAATAGCGGCTGCACACCTTAACATCAGCATGTCCTGGGAAAGTGGGAAGGGCTTAAAAGGGAATGCTTTAACAAGTCCACAGTCCTATCTGCCAACCTTCCTGACACAGTTCATGCATTATTGAGTTCCAATAACTCATTTTGTCAGTGGAAAATGTCTAATGAGGTGTTAATGATATACCAAGGTGTCGTCTGATTGTCGTCCTTCTAAATAAAGCCCTGATGACATCTTCACCTCCACTCCATTGTCATAAATTTATTATTAAACGACCCCCCAACCCCCCCCCCCTCCCCCATTCTCTGCCTAGGAGGAAATGAACATTTTGCTCTGTTCCCTTGAAAATCTCCTTCAAATGTGATGTTGTGGATCCAAGTACCTCACATGGCATTGATGTTTTGGGCATCAAAACCAGGCTGTTTGCTGGTTTTAAATTCATCGAATTACATGGAATTAATGTTCCTGGTGTTGCACCTTTAGCAGATTTACAAGAAGCATTGCTGCATAAATATTCCAAAATATGAAACATTGCATAATTACCACTATAGATAAAATCAACAATAATATACATATTATAATACAGAAAGTGTTCATAAAATTATTCCCACTGTAAAGTGGTTCTTTAACAAATAAAGGTGCCAAAAATGTTTTTGAGCAATATCCTGGAAAAGCATTTTTGGTTCCCCAGAATACCTTTCAATTGATGGTTACTGCAGTGGCTGCCAAACTGATCTTAATAATAAGAATAAGAATAATTATTTTCTTATATATAAGAAATTATATAATTATATATAATATATAATTATTACTTATATATAAGTAATAAGAATAATTATTATAACAACAATAATAATAATTACATGAATGCATTTAGATCTGGAGCAAATTACATCTTTTACCAGGAGTTTTGCCCAAGACTCCTTATTGGTGCAGCCTGGTGTTCTTACCCAGACAGAGAATGGAAGCAATGTGTTCGGACTTGGCAGGTTTGGTTCTACTACAATAAACCCTGGTGTGATTGCCCTGTTAGTGCAGATTTGGAAAATGTGGTTCAGTGAACCCTAGTCTGGACCAAACAAATTGAGCAGGTCAGTCTGAATTCACCTCCAGCAGAATTATTGTGTGGTTTGTTTGAATTATAAACACAAAACTGACCAAGGAATGAATCCTTATCTCCTGCTTTGATCATGGAAAAGTTCAGACTGTGTGTGTACCAGGGATTTTGCACTGCTACAATTAATGGGACAACCATGCAGAACAATGGTCACCAAAACTGGTCCTGGAGATCCACCCTACTGAGAAGTTCCAGTCTGGTTCCAGCCACAGTTAGTTCCTGATCTGCTGAAGTGAAGGGAGATTGGAAGTAAAGTGACCATTCTGTCATACGTGAACACACCACAGCCCAGAGAGTGAACAACACAAAACTCTTCCCCTGCATTTAACTCATGAAGCAGCAGGCCTTGCTCAAGAGAACCTCAGAGGTGCTCAGGTGCCTCTTGAACCCATGCCTTTCTGATTGCAGAGCAAAAGTCCTAACCACTAGGCCACCAGCCTCTATGAGATGCAGGAATGAGATGAACATGTCAGGACAGTAGATCTCAAGGAGGAGTGATTGCTGACCACTGGTCTAGAACATAAGCCTAGCAGGGTCCATGAAGTTGCTGCCAAGCGTACATCATAAACTCTATCCATATTACATTAATATATAGTTCTTATATTTATATCATACATTCACGTAAGTCTTGTTGGTAACGCACCTGCTCATTATCCTACCGACATTCTGATTTTACAGTCAGGCATGGCAAAAAGCATTTCACTGCACATCGTACCATGTATGATGATGTACGTGATAAATCAAATCTGAATCTGAATCTGATCCATACACCTCCTGGTTACATCTTTTGGTTCAATGTTTAATTTTCCGATATATAAATGAACCACCACTAAAATGCAACTGTGTATCATTTTCTGATTTGGTCTGGACTAAGGGAACTAAAAAACAGATATAATTAAGCTAAACTAAACTAATTATACTTAATTATAAATTATAAAACTTAATTATATCTGTATATATGTACTTATCTATGTTACTTATCTATACAAGTTACTTGTCTATGACGGTAGCTCAGTGGGTAGGATACTTGTCTCCGGACCAAGAGGTCGCAGGCTTGAATCCTACCTCCAGCATACCACCACTGTGTCTCTGAGCAAGACCCTTAACCCCAAGTTGCTCCAGGGAGATTGTCCCTGTAGTTACGGAATGGAAGTCACTTTGGATAAAAGCATCTGATAAATGCCATAAATGTCTATGGCATTTATGCCCCAGCATTTGTGTAAATGCAAGAAATGTTTTCATTTTATTTAGACTTTGCATTTTGTATTATTCTTTTTTTCTGTGTCTATGCAGAAATTTCCTGCAGGATCAATAGTTTTCTGATGCTGATTATAGATCATATACTAGATCAGGAGTATTCCTGTTTTCTAGACTCTAATCCATCAAGCTCAGCTCAGCACTTGATAATTAACTTACAGGTTGTATCAGGAGTATTACCACAAGACATGAAGGGAAGTGCTTCTGCAGAACTGTGACTGAAAACAGTCTTCTGGATGTTTTCAGACGGACGCAGAATAGTCCAGGCTGGATGTGAAGGTTAGACTCCTCTATGAAGGATGACACGACATGACAGCTGCGCATACCTCCTCCCCCTAGTGTTTTGGAAAAGTACTTCGCAAGCCAACAAAATATTTTCCCCATCAATAGCCCATTGGCACGTATGTCTTCAAGCGACAAGTTCTTGAGCTGCATGTGTTAATGTGTGTTTGTGACACCCAGTAGTGCCACCTTCGGGACAAGCATTTATACACAATGTCAAGTTCATTCAAATACAGTTTTCTTATTTGGTGCTAAATCATTTCAATATATTTTATTATGATGTGCAATGAATGGGATATATCACTACTTATGTCAAAATATCCACTTCAAATCTCTAATATCTACAATATTAGACACTATTTGTTTACTAGTAATTCACTTTACTGTAAGTTACTTATCTATAGTGTTAATACCCAGCATTTTTGTATGTAGTAAAGTGTATTTGGTGGATTATTATAATAAATATAGTTGCCAAAAGTATTGGTTAACGCTGATCCATATGCCTTATGTTTACATCATTTGGTTTAGTGTTAAACGAAGGGAACCATTACTAAAATGTAACTGTTTATTTTTTTCCAAATTAGTCTGGATCAAGAGGAGCAATTCACATATATAAATGCACTTTAAGGTAGAAAAAATGGGACGAAAATGGCAAGAAAATAAATACAATTGGTATACAAGTTACTTATCTATGGTATTTACATCCCAGCATTTGAGTACAGTGTAGTATTTCAGAGTTTATACTGGATATTATTTAGACTTTATGTTTTATATTGCTCTTGTCCCCGTTATTTAGGGAATGGAAGTCGCTTTGAATAGAAGTGACTAAATCAAATGATGGATGTAAATGTGTGTCTGTGCAATCATAATAAGTTTCCCCTGGGATCAGTAAAGTTTTCTGATTCTGAGTCTAATATGTTTGACTGAACGTTGCTATGACGCTGTGACCCTGATAGACTTGGTCCCAGTCCACACAGGCCATAACATAATTACATAATTACTGGGTTAACCTGAGCAGTAGTTTTATATCAACTATTGCCCCCTAGTGGTTGCTCTCATTACGATCAATTAAACTCGATACACAGAACCAAGCAAGGAAAGGGGCTTAGATACCATGCGTGACTCTTCTACATGGAGATCAGTTTGTCCAGCCTGTTTAGGTAGGGCATTCGATCTGAGGAGGGAGGCATTTAGGGTAAGAATCTTGGAGAGGTTGTCTGATTTGTATCTGGAAATAGTTCAGACGCACTAGCCTAGATTTTCCCTTCCAGTTTCTCCAGAGGAACAAGAGCATGCGCTGAGGGGAAGTGCAAAAAAAGACAGAATTTGGGTCAGAGAGAGAGAGAGAGAGAGAGAGAGAGAGAGAGAGAGAGGGAGAGAAATGCCTGAAAGAGAGCAAAGAAAGTTCCCTGAAGACACTGGAATTCATCTCATTCTTCTCCCTGACCTGCAAAGGCAAACGGCAGAGAGCTCGTCAACTCTAAAAGCTTTTTTCTAAAACATTTATGCATCTTAACCATTAACTGGGACCGACTTCCAGACGCTCGTTCATATTTTGCGCACCTCGGGTCTCATTTTTCATTCCCTTTCAAATGGAGAGTCACAGGTCTGCCCACTAGAGGGAGATGAAGAATAAGTGATATGTGTGAAGTAATAGTACAAGGTTTCTCAGACCTGAAAAGCCAGGCTTTAATGTTTGCCAAATATTGGCTTGCTTATTAGATAACCGTGAGCACATTCAATTAAAAAGGACATAAAGAATATTCTTACTTAACGAGCAACTGATGGTTCATACATGTCTTCAGTGTAACATATAGTCTTGTTGCAAAGCATAAATGTTAACTTTTTGTTGCCTTTTAAAGTAAAGAATCTGTGGGCACAGTGGATAGAATGGATGGATAAATTGATGGACGATGGTTGACTGGAAGGACGGTGTGTTCCGCATGTCCACCAGAAAGGAAAATCATGCTGGTCATAGTATTTTTTTGAGCTCACAGTTACATAGTGCCACGCAAAAATCTTGATTTCTTCATACTTTCCTTTCAAAGATCCAGACTTTCTTGTATGTTAATGTGTTCTTGAGGAACAGTTCTCCAGGCTTCCTGAAGGACTTTGAGAGCCTCTCATTTCCAGTCCAGTCCCTGAACCTGACCAGTTTCAGAGCAATGTTTCTGTTGGTTAAGACACACAGTGACCAATGTATGAATCATTGAAGCAGAACAAAGAGTATCTAACTGAAGTCCTGAACAGTGAAGAACCAGGAGCACATGATTCCAGATGATCAGGCGGTGATCTGTATACTGGTGGTGCTGAATGCTGAGGGGGTGGAACTCCTTTATCTAGGCTCCTTATATCTTTAGGCTCTTTGAAGTCTGTCACAGTAAAACATTTGTTCCCATTTCTTGAATTCAATCTACTCAACATGCCAAAGATAAAACAGTTTGACAAGAACAAAATAGAAATTTTGTGCAACAAGACGACTCAAAGCAAACTATAAAGAAATGAAAGGTGGCTCAAGACATTCCAGAACTTTTGCAGATGCCAAATAAGCATATTTCAAATGAGAAAATCATTAGAAAATCAAATACAAAATGATAATTTATTGAATATTTAGATTTTTAAATTGTGTTTTTTACATAAAATCCCTGAATCATGTAGAATTTTATAAATATTGTCTTTCTTTACTACCAGGCACTGTCTACATGGTCAAATGCAGAACATGCTTATGACAGGCTTCAAATGAACCCTGTGTAACTTTACACTCACACACATATATCCAAATGAGTGCTTTAAATCATTCCATCAGCACACTAATCCAGTAACTGGAGCTCAGTCAGTGTTGATAACGTTGCCCAAATTGCCAGATTGCCTTTTAATGAAACAGGCAGTTTGATCACGTCGCTAGTGTTTATAAAATGACGCACTCTTTGTCAATGCGCTCTTGTTATATTATCTAATATGTAATGCGAAAAGCTGCAAATCAGTCCCAAAACTGCGACCAATATGACTTGAGGCAGATGCAATCGGCGTTTTGCAAGTGCTTCCATATGAGGAGTGTCTCTCTAATCAATGCACATGCTGGAACACATCACGCCGTACGTGGCTCCAGCAGCGTCCAAGTTTACTCAAGATTATCACAGAATCCCGTGTGACGCAAGTTCCGCCAAGATGAGATCTGTGATTTAATGCTTTTCCCTCAGCGATAACAAACACTTACGATCAGGCCGCAAAGGCAATTAGTCACAAGTGGCAATAGCACTCAAAAGTGTAATGCTGATGAGCATTTAACTGCCTTTAATTGCTCAACTAGAGTGAGAACAGACACAGTATCGTTTAACGTGTTGGGTGTGTGGAAACGTGCAACAGACCACAGCAACAGCATGAAAAAAGACACACAAGAGTATTTATGTGTATATATATAAAAGATATACTTTACTGTATTACACAGAACCAGTCGTGTTGGCCCAGCGCCATTTGAGAAGGCCCAGCCATTTAGAAACAAAAGCAAAATCAATATTTGACATGAATAATTGTTAGATGTGAATAATGTGGGCTTTTGCTTGCTTTGGCACCTTCCAGAGGCTTACTGTGGATGAGGGAGGCTGAGGAAGCTGGGAGAGCTGAGATGTGAGAGGCTTTGGTGTCTCCAAAAGTGCTTTTCCACAGGCACAAAGAGCCATGCTGTACCGCAAATAAAGTGACCTGGACCCAAGCGGGAAACGTGCTGCTTGACGACTGGACCAAAAGACTACATCTCTACTTTCTGGTCTAAATGTCATTACATCACATAACGAGGCCATTGTTTACTGTCCACATAAAAATCAATAATGGAAATAAAACACTCAAAGAAGACTATAAATAATGAAAGACCACGATATCAAAAATAGCTCTAATAGAAAAACTCTCCGCCAGTTCGACTCCATGGACGTGGTTTTGTAATGACCGACCATAAACTGTAGAGAGGACTGAGTCAGAAACTGGAACATCAAAACGTGATACAACATTACAGTTTAGAGACAGAACGGTTCCTGTATACCTGTGGAAAAGTGTCTTAAGGTGCCGTCGGAAAAGTTATGCAAAAGAATTATTGTTGAGCTGTGAGTATCAATCAATACAGATCCATTTTTTAAACTAAAAAAACTTTAAACTTTAAAATGAGTTGTTTTTATTTGAAGCACTATTTATGATGAGCATCGAAATCTAGACTCACAGGACCCACAGGAGGAAACTCATCTCGTGCGCTGTTTCAGGATATATTTGTTACAGAAAGAATGGAGTCTTTCTGTTTTCCCTCCAATATCCATTTTTCAACTTCTATTGATTCCAGACATAATCTTACTGACATTATATCTATAATTACCATAGGACATCTTCATCACATCATCATCGTCATCATATGGCCATCATCATCTTTTCAAAGGTCATCTCATCATCATCATTTCATAGATCATATCATCATAATCATCATTCTCATCATCAACATCATCATAATCTCATCATGTTGTATTTAAAGCCAACATGGATCACTGAATATGAGTACCATTTAAAGTGCATTTTCACAAAACATTTGCATTAAAACTGTGAAAGAACTTCTATAGAGGCATCAACATTCATATTTTCATGGAATAATGAGACAACAAAGTACATTTGTAAAAATCAGTGAAACAGGACAAAATGACTCGATAAAAGTTTGGCAAAAAATTACCTGAAATATGGTTGACCTACAATTTTAGCGTCAAGTAATAGTAAGCTAACATAACAATAACTTGTTACTAACACAAACATATTATTTTGATGATTAACCTAAAATTCAAATGTGACCAGGGTTTTTTAAAGTAACAATTTTGCATTTTTTTTACAGAGTATGAATATGTCTTGATTTTTAACTGTTCAAAGCCACAGGAATTTTACAATAACACTGCATTTTACAGACAAGAAGCAAACAAAAAAGAAAAATTTAAGACTAATATATAAAAGTAGGCTCCACATATTATGCAAATGATCTAAATTGCCTTTCAAATGATCTGTGTTTGAGCGTGGAAGGAGGAGCCTCAGCTGCAGAGCTTCAGCTGTGAGAACGTGATGAACATTTGTTGAACAGTCTGTTTTTAACTCTGACTGCCTGTTGAAACCATGCTGGCTTAAAGTAAAACAATTGTTTTAAGCCTTTGCTGCTTTCTGGGTCCACTTTTTTCTTCTTCTTCTTTGCGCAAGTGTTTAATAAAAAGAATGTGTTTCAGTTTGTTTTCAGTACACATGTTTTTTCCCACAATAATTAACTCTGTGTGAAGAGACTTTGGATGATTGAACATGATCCTCAAACCAGCAATAAAGCAGTTTCTGATGGGCTTTTCCTGTGCAGCCATTAGCTGCTGTTGCTGTGACTCACAGGTTGTCTAATTTCTTTGTGTGTGTAAATGGAATAAAACCAGAACTGGAGCTACGGTTAATGGACTGGATTTGATTGGAACACAATCCACAATTCCAGCCCTAATTGCCACGTGTAATCATTTAATTAGACCATCCTTGAGTACGTAAGTACAGAAAGAGCTGTGCAACCCATCCAGTTAATAGTAACACTGCTTAAACGGAACATGTACTTTTCATTCAAATCAGCAAACAGAGGTGCACCTGACCTTTTCCCACAATGTCCAGACATTAAACAGTCCTAATATGTCCTCGGTGGTCTATAATGAATACAGTATGCTTCCTTCAACACATAGTTCTCAGTCATGTACACGTGGCATCACACGCTTCTCTCTATGGTCCAGAAAGTTTAAGGCTTCTTCCATGGAGTCATTCCCTTAACACTGTCATAACAATGACAGTTCCTGACCTCAGAGGCACTATAAGACAGCAATGGAAAGTTGCCAAGGCAATCAGTTGACAGTTTTCGCATTTTTGGATGAGATCATCAGTCAGTAAAGCAGAGAGAGAGAGAGAGAGAGAGAGAACAGAGCGGTATGTTTGTAATGTAGGTCTGATGACTATGCTTTTCTGCTTTCCAGTAAATAACAGACTGCTTGCTTACTATCAAAAACCTCACATTCCAAATGTTTATCCCAGCCAAACTGGTGCAGGGTTGTCCTTCACAGCGCTGGGGTAGAGTTTGGCTTCTCCAGCTGTAATGTGTGGAGAAATGACTTCTCTGTGACTTTTCTGCATCAGTAATCAGCCGGCCGGATCATCATGGCGGTGGACCTGAGGGAGTAGCTGGGCCCTCTGAAGTGGTGCCACTTGATGCCATTGAGCTTCCGGATGTTTTGCCCCAAAACAAAGTACATGCCGTTCAGGTTGGAGAGGCCACATGCGTCGAACCACCAACCTGTGAAGTGAAGAAATGGGTAAAGAACTTGAGGGAATAAGCATGATAATGCAATATTACTGTAGTCTCTTGCACTTTTTAGGCAGTAATTGAATAAGAAGGAACAAGACGGATCCTGATCCAGCCCTTCCCAGACTGATTTGTGAAATAAGCAACAGAAATGGCAAATAACACCGACTGCTACTGTGATCGTTTATCCTTCAGCAGACCTCAGTAATACTGAATGAAGTCACTGGCTGCGATTTACTATCAGTTTGTGCACCTGAATCTCTGCATTTATGTGTTCAGTGCTTAAGAGCTTTGTTAACACACTGAAGGCAGAAAGTTCACTCACACCACACCTTTACTAAGGAACCTCCACTGGCTCCCTGTGGCTGCTCATGTTAAGTTCAAATCCTT
>JBBPDH010229853.1:0-12302 GCA_037974565.1 Clupeocharax schoutedeni | reverse complement strand
GGCAGCCAGGAACACGGCGCCCGGGGAGCAGTGTGTGGGAACGGTACCTTGCTCAGGGTACCTCAGCGGTGCCTAGCGGTCTTGGGGATCGAACCCGGAGTTTCTGGTCGCAGGGTGAATGCCCTAACCACTAGGCCATCCAACTGCCCCATATATATGTTTTGATAAATTTTGAGATATATATATACTCTTTCCTGTGTAAAATCTTATTGCAAACCAAGAAAGAAAACTAATTAAAAGCGTCTCTGAAATTTGTCAGCCAGCAGAGGTCAAGAGTGCGTGTTTTTGTGCAGGACATGCTCGCTAACCCGACGTTCAGCCTCCCATACTGGAATTTCGCCATTGGAGGCAGCGAGTGCGACATCTGCACAGATGACCTGTTTGGAGCCAGGAGCAGCTTCGATGTGAATGACATCAGCCCCAACTCGGTGTTCTCCCGGTGGAGGGTGCTTTGTGAGAGTGTGGAAGAGTACGAGACGCTGGGGACCATCTGCAACAGTAAAACACAAACACAAACACACACACACACACATTCAAACCAAAAAGAGAGACAGAAAGAGCGAGAGAGAAAGAGAGACAGAGACAGAGAGAGCGAGAGCGAGAGAGAGAGATGATCCGCGTGCTCCGGTTAAGTCACAAACGAGAGAGAGGCATAGAGAGAGCGAGAGAGAGAGCGAGAGAGGTTTAAAATGGGAGCGATCCGGAAAAGTCCCGAACCAGAGAGAGAAAGAGAGAGACCGACAGACAGACAGACAGACAGAGAGTAAATCCGCGCTAAAATATGGTGGTATTGAAGTGTTTTGTAACCACAGCAGGAGTTTGTTTGCAAACTATTTGATCTCACATTTTGGGCTCACCTTTCTTGGGAAAGAAGTCTGTTAGCAGTTGCTTTCCTTCATTTCGTTTTTATCCCATTCTTGCATCTTTCCTTTTCTGAGAAGGGGATTTAGCTTTCTTAGACACCATCTTCCGTAGCACAGTTATGCACTGCCGTCTGCCACCTCAGCAGAATGAACGCTACTTCAAATGCTCCTATAGTCAAAAAGCGCTGAAGGTGGACCAAACCATTTCGTGCAAGGGAGAGGGTGCCTGTCCTCAGACACTATATGTACTTGGACACCATTTAATACATCGACCAACTGATGCATTTACCCAAAACATTAGCATTTACATTAGTTAACAACATTCACTGTTATCTTAAAATTATATTTAAAGGAAAATAAAATTTCACTCCTCAGGGCCCCTCTCCCACTTGGGGCCCTGGTAATTTAGTCCCACTTTTCTCCCAACTACGACGCCCCTGCTCAAGGATACCTCAGTGGTGCCACTGCAGTCCTGAGATTCAAATCCATGACATTCCACTCACAGATGCAACTGCCTGGCCACCAGGCGCCCTCACTAGTTATTTCATTAAATAAAAACTGTCCAGAGTATCATTTTACAGGCTTCGGATTTTTGCTGGTGTTTTCAAATACTTGATACTATTTTCATGTGTTAAGTATTTTCATTTCGAGAGTAAAAATATCCAGTAGCGAATAACACTGTAGTAAAAGTCAGCTGCTCATATGTTGTATGCTGCTAAAGAAACCCCAATGGTAGCCTCTAGTTTAAATACAGCTTTCGTGAGCCCTACAAGGGGGAAAGACATAGCCTTAACCAATTACAGAACATTATTGCAGTTTGGTATCAACAATATAATACTGTTATTAAAGCTACACTGCCAGAACTCATTCAACAAACAGGTTAAGGTTCTGAAACCTTGGGCTCCCGTTTTTGGCGAGGTCCTCAACAGAGACTGCTAGCAACCTTCTCAAATGTGTATCACTGTACTCACATATTTGATATTCATACAAACGTTTACATGCAAAATACATTTTGCATTGAGCTTTTATGTCCAATAATTTAAAAGGTCACATGAAAAACAATGCAGGGATACTAACCGTCCTTTTAAGGATCTTTATTGATGAAATATTTGGTAGTTTAGACTACTAACCAAATGTTAGGATTAGAGCTGGGCCGTTAACGCGCGACAGAGGGAGCTGGGTCTATAATACGCAAGCTATGATGAATTTCACCAAGATTACAAACGGCGTTAACGGCATTAAAAAAATTAATCTATGCTCACCTGATATATAAACTCCAACAAATTCACAAATATTTGAATAATTCAGACTAACCTTACACAAACACTGAAATGTTGCAATCAAATGTATTGTTTAAATCTAAATCCTTAAATCATTTCTATGTATTCACTGTTATTTAATTACAAAAGCATCCTTCCCTGTGGGGGCCAACAACCTCATATAGATGTGATGTCCATATAGCTTTGTCCACTGTTCAGCCTTCGTTTAGCATGACAGCAATTTAGCTGTTTTACTAAATGCGTAGCCAGGTTTATATACCACTGACTCAAGTTCCATAAGGAGTGTAACAACAGTGAAGTACAGACTGCATTCCAGTACAGGGGGTCCTTGAGTTACAACACAGATCCGTTCCTTTGACAGTGCATTACCCACATTTTGGTGTAAGTTACCGATCCTACCACAGTTGTAAAATCATAACAACACAACTAAGCCACAGAAAAAGGAAAACGCCCTCACTCATACGCCGCACAACTGCGTATTCTTTATTCTTTCGCTGCACAACCAAACTAGTTCACCCGCATAGTCTGTAAGTACGAGGCTAATAGTGTAAACTTAGTTGGAGTGAGAGTGAATTTGAAATATCGTATGTCGAGAACGTTATAACTCGAGGACCCCTTGTGTAGGATATGGAGGGATTTCTAGCTTCAGGCAGTAGCTGTCCAGAATTCCAGCCCAAGTTCTCCGAGATGGAGGCGCTCAACCCTTCTACAGCAGGCTGAACCACAGGCTGAACTGTGCAAAATAATATACATGCACCTGCAACAAAACTGAACATGCAAAGACTTAGTGGACATATAAAGCTCAGTAAACACATACACACACACACACATAGACTTAAATACACACACACACACACACACAGACTTAAACACACACACACACACACACACACACACAATTTGAAGAAATACTTCCAAGCATGTGAGCTGGTTGGAGAGTGCAGCCTTGTGCAGCCTGAAATTACCATCACGTGCATAATTCAACTTGAGCCTGCTTAACCTGGTTCTGCAAGGACAATTTCACATTATCTCAGTACAGAAGGTACAGTGGCACTTCAGCTACAAAGAAAATGGCACTCAAACATACACAGTATGTACAAAAGTATTGGGACACACCTGTTCTTCAGGGTTCAGACTAGGCCCCTTACTTCCAGCTCCATATTAAAGTCTATTCACTTGCAATGCAATGTCCTTATAATCCCTGTTGGTGTAATGGTCAGGGGTCCCAATACCTTTGTCCATATATTGTAAATTAAAGTTATTGTACATCAGTGCTATACACTGATGTATGTATAAAGTCCACATGAGCCTTTTGAATGGCTCGTGAAAAATTGAGCCTCTTCTCATTGTTCTGAATGAAATGTTTGATACCGTATGTAAACATTGTTCAAACGTGCTGATCTCTCCACACAGTTCTTATAAGAAAGCTGCAAAAATGGTCTGTTTTTTGAGAACCAACACATTTGCATACATATGTGCTCGTCTGCGACGGCAGTCTTGAACGAGGCACCGTATAGAGCAGAAAAGAGACCATTTACAAACATCAGTCTTAAAGCCTAGTAATAAATATGGCACACAAAATAAGATGTAAAATCAGAATAGAGGTCACTTTGATGTACTGAACCACTTTTCTCTCTGTGGTTTGTGTGTGTGTGTGTGTGTGTGTGTGTGTGTGTGTGTGTGCGTGTGTGTGGATATGAAGGTACAGAGGGAGGCCCAGTCAAACGCAATCCTGCCGGTAATGTGGCTCGACCCATGGTTCAAAAACTACCTGAACCTCAAGACATCATTGACTGCCTGGACCTGAACACGTTTGATACACCTCCATTCTACTCCACCTCCTCCAGGAGCTTCAGGAACACTATAGAAGGTGAGGCACATGCTAAGTGTTGGATGTAGCTGAGTTGCTTGTACATGCATTTATCCTAACAGAAGCAAACACACAAGTGATGTGCGCATACCAACACAGCCACAAACAGCCAAGTAAACTGTCACAAGCTAGAAAAATAAATGTGTTGGCCTTCTTTGCAAAACATGCTGTGAACAAGACCAGACCCTTAGTGTTGTCAAGTCAAATCAAGCAGGTTTTATTGTCATTTCAACTATAAACACTTACAGTGACACGAAACAGTGTTCCTCCAGGACCATGGAGCAACACAAGAACAGGAACAGAAACACTACGAGACCAAAAGGGCAGACAGGATGAAAGAGTGTAAAACGAAACATGAAAGAGCAACAAAGAAACCAGACAAGACAACAGTTAGTACAGTCGATAATAGCTACAGTCTGGATGAGTTTTATATTATTTTTGACAGGTTATGTATTCTAGCAGTGGAGAGTTGTGTGCAAAAATGTAGAACAGCAATAAATATGCTTGTGCAAATTTCTATTCAAAATGTGCAATATTAAAACGTGTGAGTACTTAAAAAAATCTCCCAGAAAAAAGACATAAATACACTGTACTTGTACGCTGTACTGTAAGAACAGAAGAAATGACCAAATATGTGTGTAAAAAAATATTCAGAAGAAAAAAGTCGCCAAACAAAGCAACACTTGTGCTTAGATAAGCGTTCTAACTCACTCATACGCTGTGTTACTGTGTATTCTGCCTTTTCTGCAGATTCTTCCATTGTGCAGCACTAAACTAGTTCACTCATGTTAGCGTCGTAAATTTGAAACGTCGAGACCCTCGTGACTGTATTTGCTGTTTAAATCACAATTCCAATATTGGTAGGAAAAAGTAATAGTTATTTCCCCAAATAATGCTCACAGAACAGTGACTACCACACGTACTTGCATATTGTACACTCAACAGCATGCTACTGGCTGAAAGTAAAATAAAATAAAACACACATAAATGCATTTGCATACAGACAGTGTGTGGTTTTTGTGTGTCATTTGTTGTTTATGTGGTGGTGGTGCAGGTTACAGTGCCCCCCAGGGGGAGTATGACCCAGTGGTGCGGAGTCTGCACAACCTGGCTCACCTGTTCCTTAATGGCACAGGCGGTCAGACCCACCTATCCCCAAACGACCCCATTTTCGTCCTGCTGCACACCTTCACTGACGCCATCTTTGACGAGTGGCTCCAGAGACACAGCCCTGGTACACACACACACACACACACACACACACACACCAAACAAATGATTCATAATACAGTAGTCCAATGTAAACAAAACTTACATTAAATAAATGAATAATCAATTTCACTTCATTAGGTACGCCGACCTTGTATCTACACTCCTTGTCCATTTTATCAGTTCCACTTACAGTACTGTGCCACAGTCTTAGGTATCTGCAAAAACAATATTTAAAAAAGGTTCCTATGATTTGTGATTTTTCATATGAATATTACTAAATATACTAAATAAACTTAAATATAGTAAATACCAATAACATTACACAGTAAATAGTGATTGTATGTACAGTATATCTGTGTGTCCTTTGTGGGAGTCCAGTATTACTTGTAGTTTCTATCAGAAACCTGGTTGAACACGATCAGTTCTTCAGTAAATTAAATCAGGAGCTGGCGCTGGACTTTCACCTCCTCTCCTGGAGGAACCGAGGAGGAACCTGGAACCAAACCTGTGTTCTCCTCACCAGCTCATGCAATTTCAGCTACAAGCAAAACAAATATTTATACCTTTTAGTGCATTAATGTTTATTTGCAATTTTTTTCAGATGTCATCTAGCAGAAAGATTCAGCAGAAAGAATGATCACACACTGAAAAAATGTCTTTTTTTGCTTACGTGACTAAGACTTTTGCACAGTACTGTATATGCGCACTTTTTAATTTACAATTAGTTCTCTTCGCCATTTGTTAGCTCACGTCACCCTGTTCAGTAATGATCAGGGCCCCCTACAGGACCACCAGTGAGCAAATATTACTTGATTGATCTATCCAATAGTGTACAGTTTTGGTTACACCTCCTCTAGACCATCATCAATCAGATTCTGGACACAGAACAGCATGGATAGTTTTGATTAATGGACTATTCTCATTTTTAATAACTTCAGCACACACACACACACACACACACACACTGACACACACACACACACACACACACACACAAACCAAATCACTAAATGACAGATAAAAGACCCACCGTCTCTATAAGGATGAAATCGAGGTCCACGTGTATTCTGCTAATTTTGCAGGCACAGCAGTGTATCCGGATGAGAACGCTCCCATTGGCCACAACCGGGATTTCAACATGGTTCCATTCTGGCCACCAATTACAAATGCAGAAATGTTCATCCCTGCCTCTGAAGCTCTGGGATATACCTATGAGGTTGATTGGCCAAGTATGTGGTGGTCACTCTGTTATTCTGACCAGCTACTCTGACCCTACCTTTTCCAAAACACAAGACATGTTTGAACTATGGCTGCACAATATATGGTCTGTTAATTGGATTGTGTGGATGTGGCAGTGAGTATTTTCATACTTTAAGCCTTTTTAATTACAGAAAAGTGATGATACAGGCCCATAAATCTATTGAAAGGCATCACAATCACAATATGTAGCAGTAGAATTGTATTACAAATATTCTGTCCATATCGTGCAGCCATAGTTTGAAGTTGAACGTTTTTTTCTTTAATTTTGCACTGGAGCTACTAGGCTAATGTAGTTAGGTAATGGAAGCTTATAGATCATAAATTAACGTGCCTAAATCATCACACACTTGTATTAAAGTTGTTATGTGAAACTCCTGGTCCATTGCTCTTTTGAAGTAAACAAACCTCCACCTCCCCTCGAAAGGGTTCTTCCCCAAATTGTGTCCACAAAGATGGAGGCATGGCATTCAAAATGTCTCGGTCTGCAGAAGCATTAAGTTTGCCGTTCCCCGAGGCCACCTGAATTCAACAATTAAGACGCGTGTCCCAATACTTTTGTCAGTCTATCAGTCCATTATGGGAGGTGGAGCCTGTTCCAGTGCTCCCAGGGTTTTTCTCCAGATGGAGAAAAACCCTACACTCATTACCAAATTTTCACATAGGGGCTATTTCACATCTCCAGTTTGCCCCATGTGTATTTATTTAGACTTTAGGACCCGAAGAACCCACCAGAAACCCACACATGTATGCAAGCTCTCATCCTTCCTGACTGGGAATCCAGGACCACTTATTCTATTTATTCTAAGTCTATTTGAAAGTACTTGAGGCACAAATTGTGCAATATAAGCTTCCATAACTTATTGGCCTCATACTAGCCATGACTGTTTCCATTTAACTCCAGTACAAATGTAAAGAAGGAACCTTTGTGTACCAGATATGACTTGCCTGATCAACTATATTGTGCAAATTATATTTTTGTTAATCACTTTAATCTTATTTTACTGTAATATGTGTCATCCTGAAAGCTGCCTGTTCAACCTGTAACAAAAAACTAGTAGCCTTCACCTTGCATGAGAGTGTAAACCATGTTATCCCCCACTATCTGTTTCTCCTCAGCTCGGCCATTCACGCTCTCTGAGATCCTCACCATAGCGATTATTGTGGTGGTGCTGGTGGTGCTTGTGGTTGGTGGAGTCATCGCCTGCGTTGTGCGAGCGTACAGCTCAACCGAAGGGCTGGAACCTCTGCTCGGCGACCGCTACCGTCGCTACTCAGAGGAAGAACGACTAGTGGAGCGGTCGAAATCTGTGGTCTGAGAGAGGACGTCTGAATGAGTTGCACTGTTTGTTATGACTGCTTTTAAAAGTACCCACATGTTCAAAATAAATGTGGGCCTTCAGCGCAAAGCTGCAGAAGAACCACTTTTGGTTCCCTCAAGAGCCTGGCTTGAAACTCATTGCAGGAGTGTTTAAGAACCATTTTAAACCATTCCAAGCAATGAAACGTTGTGCCTAGAACCATGTATTCAGGAGCACCCTTAGGCCAGGTACACAGCGCTGAGCATTTTATGAGTAGCCCTTTATCTCAAAAATATTAATAATTAATAAGAGCTCCCCCTCCTCTTCTGACACTATAGACCCACGTGTTTCAGGATCCTAACAATGCCTCTGCTTATGTCCAAGCCAAGGGCTATTTAAGAATCTTTATTTTAGGCGTGCAGCATTCATGGGGTTCCTGGAAAGCTTTCTCAAAAGCCACATGATCAGAAAAGAATGTTCTGTGAGACCATGGTTCCATGAACTCCTACAATATGAACCCCTAGGACAGAATTACACTATATTGACAAAATATATAGTATTGGGACGCCTGACTTTAATGACATGGCATTCGTGTAATACGTACAATACAGAGTTTAATATGGAGCTTCCACTCTTCTTTCTGAGGGAATTTGTGCCCATTCATTCTCTAGAGCATTTATGAGGTCAGACACTGATGTTGGATGAGAAGGTCTGGATCACAATCTCCATTCCAGTTCATCACAAAGGTGTTGGATGGGGTTGAGGTCAGGGCTCTGTTTGGCGAATCAGGTTCTTCCACACTGAACTCTTCGCACCATGTCTTTATGGAGCTCGCTTTGTGCACTGGGACACAGTCATGCTGGAATAGAAAAGCTTCTTCCCCAAACTGTGTCCACAAAGTTGGAAGCATGGCATTTTCCAGAATGTCTTGGTCTGCTGAAGCATTAAGATTGGCCTTCACTGGAAGTAAGGGTCCTTGCCCCAATCCTGAAAAATACTCAATACTTTTGTCCATATAGTGTATATCAACCAGAGGCTCACTGCAGACACATTATGATTACAGCAGGACTGCACATTAACGTCTAAAGTGTGACATTATGACTATTTTGTATTATCGCTCTGATCTAAAAAGTGAAACAAAACTAGTGTTCATGTGTAAAGCCGGTTAGGTTATGGGTATACGACATTTTTTGGTAATGTTTAGCATTTTTAAGCCAGACAGCAATGTGTTTTTTTCTTGTATACGTTTGCTAACAGTAAAATAAGCACAAATAAACAGGAATACAGTAAAAAAGTTTTTTTAACCATTTGCTTTCTGTGCACTTGTTTTCTTCTGTTCTGTGGTGGTCAAAAGAACACGGGATTGTTCTTCTTTCCCTGGACGCAGCCCAGCTTTTGCAGAAGCTGGTTCAGTTCCACCAACGGCAAACCAGGTTTAACTGAATGATGTCCAACTTAATTAAGTATTGAATAGCCAGGTGTTGGAAGGTGACACCAAAAATTCTGGCTGAGGAGAGGTTTGGAAATGGTTCAAATAGCAAAGCTACCACAGAGAGAGAGAAAGAGACATTAAATCATAATGCACTGATTCAAAGGTAGTGTTCCGCCACAGGAAAGGCTCACTGTGCCGAGACGCTTCTTTTCATGCAAGTTTCCCAGGTGGCCCAAGACTTTTGCACAGAACTGCAGAGTGCCAGTTGTATAATGACATTCAGGAGATGAATGTGCATAAATTTGAGCTACATATGCATAAAGCAGCAAGATAGATTCACCAGAACACCAGCTCAGATTACACTACAAAACCCAAAATGCCTTCATTTTACCCCAAAAATTACCTTCATTTTGACCTTCATTTCCCCATAAAGGAAACAATTGAACCTCCCGAATAAATGCCTTGAATTTGACATCAAGGGGTTTCACACTCATGCCTTAAATCTAATTTTAATAAGGTAAAATGAAGGGATTGTTTTCAGAAATTAACTGCTGCTTATTTCAAGGAGTAAATGAAGGCAGTGTTAAGCACATTGTGTTTTGTAGTGTTAGTGATAGCACAGCAACACATAAGCAACACTCAGAAAAAGCGCAGCCACATGTGTGCAGTATATGAGTTAATTTGCATAGTACCACATAGTAAACAACAATCTAGCTAATTAGAGACGCATCTGAATACCAAGTGTAAATACACATGGTTAAAATCTGATTCAAAACCAATCCAGAAGTTAGTTACACTATATGGACAAAAGTACTGGGACATGTCCCTTACAAAGACATTTCGAACAACACCATGCTTCTATTTTCTATTCCAGCACGACTGGAATAGCTCCACAAAGACATGGCTGGATGAGTTCGGTGTGGAAGAACTTGACTGGCCCACATAGAGACCTTCTAATCCAACTTTAGTGCCTGACCACAGAATGAATGGGCACATATTGTACATCTATACACCTTCATACACACCATTGTACATCAACATAGCTCCAGCAGAGATTGTTGCTCCTGTTCCTGTTGTTTATGGACTACAGACTCTCAGTTACCCTTCCAACAAAACTGACTTCTCCATAAAGACTCTCTTCTCTTTCTCTCCGGGTCGACCTGAGGAGGACGAGTTCCCCGTTTGAGTTCTGGTTCCTCCAGAGGTTTCTTCCTCCAGCTGAGGGAGTATTTCCTCACCTCTGTCGCCTTTGGCTCACTAGGGGCTCGGACGTGGACTCAGTAAAATTTCTTTGTGACAACTTGGGTGTAAAAAATGCTATACAAATAAAATTGAACTGAATTGAATTGAACAGCAGCTGCAGCCTAAAGCAACTGAAATAACTTACAAAGGTTCTGAAAACTTAAAGAGAGGTGATCTGATCTGCTGGGGTGGTGCTGGTGGCGATTGTGGTGTCATGTGTAAGAAAACAGTCCTGACCTCTGGACCGTATATTCGCCAGCAAACTGCTGAACCGCAGTGTTTCGTGCCAACTAGGTCTAGTTTACAGGGCTGGGACAAAATCAGTGAAAAAATTCTTTAGGGACACTGGTCTTCTGAAATGTAGGCCAGTTAGAGCTGAACTGAGGCCAAATGCACAGCTATACAGCATTAACATGCCCCAGTGCCCTCCGGTCTAATTTTAAAAGTAGATAGAGTCATTGGACATCACCACCCAAGTGCTAGAAGACACTGTGATGAATCCAGGAGCTACATGCTTGTGAGGGGCAGCTCTGCACTCCTATATCACTTGTATCACTTTTAAACTGAGATCCCTGTGTGTAATAAAATATTTCGCTGCCCTGATTTCCTGTTTGTGAACAAAAAAAAGGAAAACAAGGTATTGAGATCCCGCTGCCTTTCACTGCTGCACACAGAAGCTATTTTCCTGCATCACCGAGAATCTCCAGTCTGCTAAACACGAGCGAGTGAGTGTTTTACATACTTTAATATGCTTCTTCTGGACTTTCACTGTCAGTGAGGTGTTACCCTTAAAGGTACTTCTGCAGTATGCACTAGTATGAGAACAAGACTTCACTATATTCCACTACAGTAATTGTTTTAGCTGCATTGACTATATATTTCATGTCTTGGCTTTTTTTAAGATATTTTATTCAGTTAAAGGGTTACGAATAGTAGTGGTGCAGTTTTAAAGCTTGTTGAGGGCACATGTATACTATCTGTACCTTGAGAGACAACATTTTTTGTATTCGAACAATTTTAAAACTCTGAACCACAGAGAAACGAAAATGCTTTGATAGTTTCTCAGACTTTAAAACTTGCAACAGTGTAGAATTTTGCATGGGGGAGTTCAAAACTGGGGCGAAGTTCACCAAGTAAAGTAGAGCTCCAAATAGGTTACGCCACCGCCACCCGGTCCCTGTGATCAAAAAGAATAGCAATATGAGAATTTGTGCAGGCTTAGGCCAGAAACATACCCTACATACCCCCTGAAGCGTTTGCATCTGTAGTACATGCTCACACACACACACACACACACACATACACACACACAAATATACACACAGTCCTTTCAAGCTCTCATAACTGATTTATTATCGCATTCTAAAATGTGTCAGCTTTTTATTAAATCTTTTATTCATTTGCCTATGTCTAAAGATGCTCATCCTCGAGTCTTTGCATTTTCATTGTTTTGTACATAATACGGTGATTGAAAGTAAAACAGATTAATTCAAAGCGCCGTGCAGAGAAACTTCTATAGAAATTTCTTTACAGAGGGGTGATAGGAACCAGGGGCCATGATGCTGTCTACAAATATATATATATATATACAATGTGTACATACATACAGCTCTGGAAAAAAATTAGAGGCCACTGCAATCTTTTTTAGTACCGAACTCAACAGCTTTGCCTTAGTTTTTATATTATATTGTTGCATAGCTTTTATTATTCTACTGGTTATCTTACATGTACTATTGAAAATGGTTGTAATGAAGGGACAATGGTTGTAATCACAGGGACTTCACTTCCATCCATTGAGGACATCCAGAGGAAGCACTGTCTGCGTCGAGCACGCAGTATTCTTAA
>JBBPDH010229766.1:0-12308 GCA_037974565.1 Clupeocharax schoutedeni | reverse complement strand
CTTGTGAAAAACCACGTTGTTGCGTTTTGGAAAAAGAAAAAAGCCTTACAAAAAATGTGTAAACCCGAAATATGCCCCTAAATCTGCTCCCAGACCCCCAGTTTAATGCATTACCTTTAAAGAAAATGTAAAGGTAAATAAATAATCAGAATTAGAAAACTTTATTGCTTAAAAAACATTAGCATTAACGGTTAGCATTAGCAGCGTGCAAAAAAACCAACACTGGTACACAAAAGAAAGGTTGAAATAACTCGCTCTACCCACATGTTTAGACAGAGCACAGCTTACTAATACTAAATAAACTAAGATAACTGTTGAAAATTGGGGGGTGGGGCTTAAAACACTGACATATGGAGCAGTCATGCTACATGCTACAGCAGCTTCTTTTTATGGTGGGTGAAATTTAAAACTGAGTGGTTACTGTATTAATAAGCACACAAATATTTACAAGCATATTTTTAGTCGATCGATGTGTAGGAACCTCAAAAAGCAGATTCCTTTCTGTGTTCATTTCATTATTTGAAATTAGTACAATGTATTAAAGTGTATTTTTTTTTATTTCTGTTTAACTGTTTCTATATTTTTGTTGGAAGATAAAATGTGAAGTTTGTTCCATGTTGGGTGTATTAATTTCAGCCAATCGTTATTGAACTTGAGGGCACGTCATGACGCAGTTGCGTGAGGAGAGAGAAGGAGGGAGGAGCTTGTAGAACGTGAATGCAGCCGGAGCATGTGGTAGCTTTACACGAGGGAAAAAGAAAGAGAATAAGTGTGTCTTAAGCTTGGAGACTAGTATATTCTTAGGAATATAGGGCCCAACTGCTGTGTGACGACACTTGTTTTATTATTTTCCGTGTGTAGTGTTTATGTGTAGTGTAATTGGGGTTTGCTGCATTAGCATGCGAGGTTTGAGTCGGCGTTTAGCCGCAACGTGGCCGTGAGTGGTTCCGAAGCGTAGGGACTGGAGAGACAGTGGGTTCTCAAGGACTTGGAACGGCTGATAAAGGAGTCCTCTCCTGCAGAGAGTTTCTTCAGAAGCACAACAACACGGTACGGAATCGAGCATTTCGCCATTTAAGGTGGACTGGCTGGATTCATCGAGGATTGCAAGTCAAACTCGCGAAGGACGTGGAGTCATTCGTGCGGGTTGGTGATTCACTGATTTGATTCACTGATTCATAAGAGGGAGTAAGTACTTTTCCATTCCTTTCTCGCGCCGGATAAGCCGTTGGAATTCATTTTTGCTTAATGTGCACCAACGAACGGGCCCCAACGATACGATCGATCCAACTCTAAGAACATTTAAACTGGTAGACAGACCAGGTGTGTTTTGAACTGATTCGAAGCTTTTGCGAGGGTTTGTCACGATCTGAAACACTGCTGCTCAGGGTGAATCATAGAAGGGTTCAAGTTCATACTCCTATGAAAGGGGGTAAAAGTAGTGGCGTGAACTTTGTGTTCATCTTTTATGTGTAATTTGCTGGGTATTTTCAGAGGAAAACACAAATAAACCAGACCATTATTAGTTACATTTATACATATTTTGCTGCGTGTTTATTGCATGCATGTGGTTAGATAGAGTGGAAACATTACCGGCCAAGTTCACCATTCAACTGCCGGGGAACCAGGACTCTTGTTGAGTAAATAAACCAAATTAACCATTTAGGGTTAAGAAAGGGCTTACACACTAATTTAAATGCTTTTGATTTCCAAAAATAGCATTACTTGGGTCACAAGAAACATCAAGTCAACCCCTTCAAATTGATTATGAAATACATATATACTGTCTTACCTACGTTTACAGCCACTGTCTGAAAAACTGGAAAATAATATATTTTCTAATTGAACGGAGGAACAGGCCACCAGAATAGCAACAGTACATCAAGACCAGAGTTGTCAAGAAACACAAGTTAATGAGGAAATTCAAGTTTTATTACTTTGAGCGTGTGCAGTGTGTCAGACTATTCTCCGACCAAGCACTTCATTTTGTGTTGCCACAGAGATTATCTACAGATGCTCAATTTATAACAAACCTTCTGGGAAAAGTCGCCAAATGTTTGGGTTTGGATTATATTTAAGAGCAGAATTATGCTTCATGTGCAAGTTATGGTTCAAGGTGATGGTTTAGTTGAGAAATCAAAGGAATGCTTTGTATTTATATAAATGTTCAGTTGGATTTCTGAGATATTTATGCGAATGCATCGACGCTGTTACGTTTCCCCTCTCTTTCCCATTGAGAGCAGGCATTCAGGCAGACTTCTGTGCTTTAAGGTCACCTTTAACAAAAACACAGGGCCAACACAGACTTTTTAAATCAACAGAACCAGCAAAAGTAACTCATACCTTGCGTAATGGTGGACCGACAATTTGGGTCCACCTAAACTGAACTTAAATACAAAATTCAAACTCAGTCCCTCCAATCATACAACTCACACTTCTCCCCTAAATGAAACACAGCCATATACACTCAACCAACACGTTCCCACCAGTCAGCCAACCCAAACATTTAACCCCAAATTTCCCACACACATAAACAGAAAACCTCTACTGGCCGTCCAGCCACATACCCCCCTGACCCTTACAACCCTCCCAAACTGTCATGTCCACTGAGGGTGAGAGACACAGCAGCAAGTACCGAGAGTTAGCGGGAGTGAGGCTGTTTTTATTGAAAATAAAGAAAGCACAAGTCCAACACAAAATGAGCACATAAACGTAGGAGCTTCTCCAAAACGAGGGGGAACTTCTCCCCTTAGAATCTCCTCAGTCACCAGACAAACTCCGCCTTTTCCTGGAGGACTTTCTCTCCAAAAGGAAACTCAGTTCACAAAGTCTGTACAGTCTCTCTCTTCCCTTTTTCCCCAGTCTTTGATGAATGTCTCACCATGCGGGAGATCGAGTTGTTGGTTCACTCCTGAATGGGATACAAAACAGAGAGGGAGATGAAGGAAGTAAGCAGACAGTGCACGTGCCACTCTGAACACTGCCTCCTCTTTCTTGAAGGCTTTCCTCTCCTCCTTATCCACCTTATCCACGCGTACCCCCTCTCTGTAACTCACACGCACCCAGACTATGGTGGAGTATATGGAGTCAGGATCTCAGGAAGATTCTCATTTTGAGAGCATAGACCATAATTGCTGGTTCCTTTTTGACATAAAATTACATACAGGGGAAAGTGACAAGCACAAACATAGACTCATAAATAAAAGTGCACCACGGAACAAGCCTCTGCATAGTCAGCGATGACAAAGATACTCTTTCATGGAGAACGCTTTGGTTGGAAAACCCTGATAAACACTATCTGATGTGCACAGACAGATCAGAGGTTTGTGCTTGTAAATGACATCCCCATAATCAATTGCTGGCAAAAATGTTTCTATTTAGCTCCAAAAGATGAAATAAGACTATTCCTCAAATAAAATTGTTGTTGATTCAAGTAAACCTCTTTGCAACAATGGTCTGGTTATCAGGGACAGCTCACACATATTGGATTCATTATTATATTTAGAATGACTTAATTAGTAAATGGACATAAGCATATTGCCAACACTGATTGTATCTTCGACAGATATGTGGGGGAACCAAACAATGACAAACTTAGTTTTATAAGTGACCTGAGCTTTAGTGCCTTGAAATCTGTTGCTACACGTTTGTGATTCTTTGTGTTTGTGTTTACTGTGTGTAACGTGGCAGAACACACATGTGTGTTTTCTCTCTATCCCCCTCGCGCTCTCTCTCTCGCAGCTGATTCGCTGATCGTATCTGGCCCCGGATTGGACCCAGAGCACAGGATGTCCCGCCCTCATGGTTTGAAAAGGCTGGGGTCAGCTGGAGGAAATCGACCACCTCGGTTCTAGGAAGCTGCTAGAGACAATCCTTTGCTTGTGTGCTTGTGATACTGAGAGTTTGTTCTTACCTTAAATCTTTGGTTCAGTGTTAACTTTTTGTGTTGACACTTTGGGTAGATTTTTGGTTAGGCTTGGTTTTGTGTGTAGTACTTTTTGTTTGTTAACTCAGTGTGGGGTTTCAGGCAGACACTATTTGTTTTTGTAGATAGATTTTGGTTTAGGCAGGTGTAGGGTCTTTTTATGGGTTATTTTCATTTCTTTGGTGTCGTCTGTCCTCACACTGGAAATTAGTAAGTACTACTTGTGTATATAGAACTTGTAAATATATTGTCTTTGTATTGTGTATATACTGTGGTTATGGTTATTATTGTACGTCTCTTGTTAACACTACTGTAAAACTTGTAGATACACCCTTTTCTTGAGTAAATACTATTCCATTTACTATTGCTGTTGGGTGTTTCGTATCACATACAGTCACTTTTCATATTCATATTCCATAGTCTGAACTCAAGACATAACACTGTGTTTGGTCCCTTATTGGCCTACAAATCCATGACATCAACACACAATTTAAAGGAGACTTGGTCTTCCACTCTCTCTCCCCATGCATTACAGCCCCTTATCAACTGATTCTAAATACAAGCCCAACACACTGGATATTAACGGGTGTATCTACATTTGAATTTTGCCCAAATTAAATGCGGGCTCTGACAAAAAGCAGAGCTAAATACAGGGTGGAATAAAAATAACAACGCTTAAGAGGAACAATAAATGATGAAAAGGACAGAAAAGTGGACATAATCCAAGATTTCTTCTCTGTATATGTGAACTTGATATATACGGGCCTAGAACAGGATGCAGCCGAGAGGTGAGACCACTGCTTTATTTGTTTATTTCTCTATCTATCTAGAAGGAGGAAACAACTTCAGGAGCCATAATAACAACCCCAGCAAGCTCAGGAGACACAGAGCGTCTCAGCCTAGTCAAAGAAACTCAATTCAGAAACAAACAGCATCAGACTCTCTCCCAGCTGCCCACAGTATGCACTACCAGCTACCCACAGTATGCACTATTACTACTTCACAAACACATTTATTTTCCAAACAAAAATAAATCCGACAGCATGGAGGGAATTGCAAAAACAATACAAGGATCATGCAGACAGAATCAGAGAAACAACAGAATCACAGTTGAACATGATGAATGTTAAGAGAAGCCTCTTTTATTAGAGGAAGGTTGATACACTGCCTAAAGGAGTTTGTTAATGCAATGCTATAGAAGGGCCAGATATGGTTTCCTAAAGAGAGCTTAGGTGGATGGTTCTTAAAAGACTGATAACAGCTTTAAAGTTGAAAGAATACCCAAGTAATATTGTCCTAGAATCATATGTTCAAGCCAAGGACCATTTAAGAACATAGAATCGCACATTAAAGCAAAAACGACACTGAAAAGGCAATGACTTAGGAAACGTTATTTTACAGAGTGTAAAAAAAAAAACGTCAAGGACAAGAACATTTTTAAGATCATAGACCTGTTTGGCAAAGACAGCCACTTGGGAACCTTGATTTTTAAGAACATGGAGCCACTAAACTTTTCATTTCAGAAGCATAGTCTTAAAAGCACATTTTTAACAGCATAGATTAGTTCGGCAAAAACGAGAACCAGTTGGGAGTCTTCATTTGTAAGCATATGTTAAAAAACAGGAAACCTCTAAAGAGAAATTCTACAGATAATTACAAGATAATGCAAATGAGATCTACTTAAATATGCACACATTTGCATATTTTTACAGCATCAAGCCTTTGGATGAGAGTATCTTAAAGAACAGATTAATGACATCACCTTTTTTTTCATTAATAAAGAAAATCACACGTGAACGTGTGTGTGTGTGTATGAGCATAGGGCCATATGTCAAGGGCAAGAACCATTTAGGATCCTTTTAAGTGCATAATGGAATACCAGCCAAAAAAAAAGACCACTCAGTGAGTATTTCTCCTCTAATAATGGACTGCATCAGAAATGGCCATTCCTTATTGGAACCCACAGATGGAGTGGAGAAGGTTGATTTCCAGTCTCCTTTACTACTATTCAGATGTAAAGAGAGGGAGAGAGATAAACAACAAGTAATTTGAGCTAAAATTACGGTTGGTATTGTGTGTGTGTGTGATTGGACAAACAGAAAAAGATGGAAGGTATTGTTGGGGGTGCCAAGCAATAGACTGATCTCTGTGTAGAGACCCTGCCAGAAATTAGACTAGATCAAAAGCAAACAATCTGTGTATCATTGTGGCATGTGAACCTTACACTACAGCTATAAGCTCTTCATTAGCCAGCCATCACAGCAAAGGAACAGCAGGGAATAATGATGCACTGCAGGATTCGCTGTGAATTACAGTTCAGAGAAGCAATCGAACAAGATCAGATTCTCATTAGTGGAGCTTGCTGATACCATGCATGATTTGTGACATTTCAGCCCACTCTATTGCATTAACATTCCATTTGCATCTGTATCTCCAGCTTCAAGCCTGCACAGAACTTTTTTCTGTTTGTTCTAATGTTAAGGAATTTTACAATTGACAGATGCTATTTGCAAACTTCTCACGTTTGTAAGTGAATGTAGCATTAGGAGTCTTCCAAGGGCTCTTCTTGGTGTTGTGTGGTTTGTTTGCCAAAACAGAGACTGAATGCTGTCACGTCTGTGCATGGGACTGGTGTCGGTAACATGGAGACACGAATGCAGATAATGATCAGACTGAGGGTGTACTCACACTAGGCATGGTTGCCGTAAACCGGGCCCAAGTACGATTGTCCCCTCTCTCCACTCCCCCTCTGGCCTGCTCTCACATAGGGGCTGCGTCCGAAATCGCATACTACATACTAGGTACTACATTTGAATTAGAACGTACTGCTCTACCGTTAAAACAGTAAGTTCTATGCAGTATGAATGGAATTCGGACGTACTACATTCGCTGTATTGATGTTGACACAGCGCGTTATTGTTTACCTTTACAGAGGGCATTTTCTCACAAGTGTAATTTAACCACAATGAACGTGTAATTTAAAGTTTTCTTTAAGGTACTTACACTTGAAAAATATTTTTCAAATCTGCCGTCGCATCTCCCGCTGCCTTATGGGATAGTGCAGTGTTCATCGAATGCATACTACAGAATTCGGTCGGAAGGAGTAGGTCATCTGGGAACTTCTCGCTGACTGTTTTTCCCATACTACGAATTCGGACATACTTTTCCCATACTACGAATCCGAAAACGCATACTTCCCTACTATATAGTATGTGAAAAGCAGTACGCGAGGCGAGTAGTATGTCCGAATTCTGTAGTATGCATTCGATGAACACTGCACTATCCCATAAGGCAGCGGGAGATGCGACGGCAGATTTGAAAAATATTTTTCAAGTGTAAGTACCTTAAAGAAAACTTTAAATTACACGTTCATTGTGGTTAAATTACACTTGTGAGAAAATGCCCTCTGTAAAGGTAAACAATAACGCGCTGTGTCAACATCAATACAGCGAATGTAGTACGTCCGAATTCCATTCATACTGCATAGAACTTACTGTTTTAACGGTAGAGCAGTACGTTCTAATTCAAATGTAGTACCTAGTATGTAGTATGCGATTTCGGACGCAGCCCCTATGTGAGAGCAGGCCAGAGGGGGAGTGGAGAGAGGGGACAATCGTACTTGGGCCCGGTTTACGGCAACCATGCCTAGTGTGAGTACACCCTCAGTCTGATCATTATCTGCATTCGTGTCTCCATGTTACCGACACCAGTCCCATGCACAGACGTGACAGCATTCAGTCTCTGTTTTGGCAAACAAACCACACAACACCAAGAAGAGCCCTTGGAAGACTCCTAATGCTACATTCACTTACAAACGTGAGAAGTTTGCAAATAGCATCTGTCAATTGTAAAATTCCTTAACATTAGAACAAACAGAAAAAAGTTCTGTGCAGGCTTGAAGCTGGAGATACAGATGCAAATGGAATGTTAATGCAATAGAGTGGGCTGAAATGTCACAAATCATGCATGGTATCAGCAAGCTCCACTAATGAGAATCTGATCTTGTTCGATTGCTTCTCTGAACTGTAATTCACAGCGAATCCTGCAGTGCATCATTATTCCCTGCTGTTCCTTTGCTGTGATGGCTGGCTAATGAAGAGCTTATAGCTGTAGTGTAAGGTTCACATGCCACAATGATACACAGATTGTTTGCTTTTGATCTAGTCTAATTTCTGGCAGGGTCTCTACACAGAGATCAGTCTATTGCTTGGCACCCCCAACAATACCTTCCATCTTTTTCTGTTTGTCCAATCACACACACACACAATACCAACCGTAATTTTAGCTCAAATTACTTGTTGTTTATCTCTCTCCCTCTCTTTACATCTGAATAGTAGTAAAGGAGACTGGAAATCAACCTTCTCCACTCCATCTGTGGGTTCCAATAAGGAATGGCCATTTCTGATGCAGTCCATTATTAGAGGAGAAATACTCACTGAGTGGTCTTTTTTTTTGGCTGGTATTCCATTATGCACTTAAAAGGATCCTAAATGGTTCTTGCCCTTGACATATGGCCCTATGCTCATACACACACACACACGTTCACGTGTGATTTTCTTTATTAATGAAAAAAAAGGTGATGTCATTAATCTGTTCTTTAAGATACTCTCATCCAAAGGCTTGATGCTGTAAAAATATGCAAATGTGTGCATATTTAAGTAGATCTCATTTGCATTATCTTGTAATTATCTGTAGAATTTCTCTTTAGAGGTTTCCTGTTTTTTAACATATGCTTACAAATGAAGACTCCCAACTGGTTCTCGTTTTTGCCGAACTAATCTATGCTGTTAAAAATGTGCTTTTAAGACTATGCTTCTGAAATGAAAAGTTTAGTGGCTCCATGTTCTTAAAAATCAAGGTTCCCAAGTGGCTGTCTTTGCCAAACAGGTCTATGATCTTAAAAATGTTCTTGTCCTTGACGTTTTTTTTTTTACACTCTGTAAAATAACGTTTCCTAAGTCATTGCCTTTTCAGTGTCGTTTTTGCTTTAATGTGCGATTCTATGTTCTTAAATGGTCCTTGGCTTGAACATATGATTCTAGGACAATATTACTTGGGTATTCTTTCAACTTTAAAGCTGTTATCAGTCTTTTAAGAACCATCCACCTAAGCTCTCTTTAGGAAACCATATCTGGCCCTTCTATAGCATTGCATTAACAAACTCCTTTAGGCAGTGTATCAACCTTCCTCTAATAAAAGAGGCTTCTCTTAACATTCATCATGTTCAACTGTGATTCTGTTGTTTCTCTGATTCTGTCTGCATGATCCTTGTATTGTTTTTGCAATTCCCTCCATGCTGTCGGATTTATTTTTGTTTGGAAAATAAATGTGTTTGTGAAGTAGTAATAGTGCATACTGTGGGTAGCTGGTAGTGCATACTGTGGGCAGCTGGGAGAGAGTCTGATGCTGTTTGTTTCTGAATTGAGTTTCTTTGACTAGGCTGAGACGCTCTGTGTCTCCTGAGCTTGCTGGGGTTGTTATTATGGCTCCTGAAGTTGTTTCCTCCTTCTAGATAGATAGAGAAATAAACAAATAAAGCAGTGGTCTCACCTCTCGGCTGCATCCTGTTCTAGGCCCGTATATATCAAGTTCACATATACAGAGAAGAAATCTTGGATTATGTCCACTTTTCTGTCCTTTTCATCATTTATTGTTCCTCTTAAGCGTTGTTATTTTTATTCCACCCTGTATTTAGCTCTGCTTTTTGTCAGAGCCCGCATTTAATTTGGGCAAAATTCAAATGTAGATACACCCGTTAATATCCAGTGTGTTGGGCTTGTATTTAGAATCAGTTGATAAGGGGCTGTAATGCATGGGGAGAGAGAGTGGAAGACCAAGTCTCCTTTAAATTGTGTGTTGATGTCATGGATTTGTAGGCCAATAAGGGACCAAACACAGTGTTATGTCTTGAGTTCAGACTATGGAATATGAATATGAAAAGTGACTGTATGTGATACGAAACACCCAACAGCAATAGTAAATGGAATAGTATTTACTCAAGAAAAGGGTGTATCTACAAGTTTTACAGTAGTGTTAACAAGAGACGTACAATAATAACCATAACCACAGTATATACACAATACAAAGACAATATATTTACAAGTTCTATATACACAAGTAGTACTTACTAATTTCCAGTGTGAGGACAGACGACACCAAAGAAATGAAAATAACCCATAAAAAGACCCTACACCTGCCTAAACCAAAATCTATCTACAAAAACAAATAGTGTCTGCCTGAAACCCCACACTGAGTTAACAAACAAAAAGTACTACACACAAAACCAAGCCTAACCAAAAATCTACCCAAAGTGTCAACACAAAAAGTTAACACTGAACCAAAGATTTAAGGTAAGAACAAACTCTCAGTATCACAAGCACACAAGCAAAGGATTGTCTCTAGCAGCTTCCTAGAACCGAGGTGGTCGATTTCCTCCAGCTGATCCCTGCCTTTTCAAACCAGGAGGGCGGGACATCCTGTGCTCTGGGTCCAATCCGGGGCCAGATACGATCAGCGAATCAGCTGCGAGAGAGAGAGCGCGAGGGGGATAGAGAGAAAACACACATGTGTGTTCTGCCACGTTACACACAGTAAACACAAACACAAAGAATCACAAACGTGTAGCAACAGATTTCAAGGCACTAAAGCTCAGGTCACTTATAAAACTAAGTTTGTCATTGTTTGGTTCCCCCACATATCTGTCGAAGATACAATCAGTGTTGGCAATATGCTTATGTCCATTTACTAATTAAGTCATTCTAAATATAATAATGAATCCAATATGTGTGAGCTGTCCCTGATAACCAGACCATTGTTGCAAAGAGGTTTACTTGAATCAACAACAATTTTATTTGAGGAATAGTCTTATTTCATCTTTTGGAGCTAAATAGAAACATTTTTGCCAGCAATTGATTATGGGGATGTCATTTACAAGCACAAACCTCTGATCTGTCTGTGCACATCAGATAGTGTTTATCAGGGTTTTCCAACCAAAGCGTTCTCCATGAAAGAGTATCTTTGTCATCGCTGACTATGCAGAGGCTTGTTCCGTGGTGCACTTTTATTTATGAGTCTATGTTTGTGCTTGTCACTTTCCCCTGTATGTAATTTTATGTCAAAAAGGAACCAGCAATTATGGTCTATGCTCTCAAAATGAGAATCTTCCTGAGATCCTGACTCCATATACTCCACCATAGTCTGGGTGCGTGTGAGTTACAGAGAGGGGGTACGCGTGGATAAGGTGGATAAGGAGGAGAGGAAAGCCTTCAAGAAAGAGGAGGCAGTGTTCAGAGTGGCACGTGCACTGTCTGCTTACTTCCTTCATCTCCCTCTCTGTTTTGTATCCCATTCAGGAGTGAACCAACAACTCGATCTCCCGCATGGTGAGACATTCATCAAAGACTGGGGAAAAAGGGAAGAGAGAGACTGTACAGACTTTGTGAACTGAGTTTCCTTTTGGAGAGAAAGTCCTCCAGGAAAAGGCGGAGTTTGTCTGGTGACTGAGGAGATTCTAAGGGGAGAAGTTCCCCCTCGTTTTGGAGAAGCTCCTACGTTTATGTGCTCATTTTGTGTTGGACTTGTGCTTTCTTTATTTTCAATAAAAACAGCCTCACTCCCGCTAACTCTCGGTACTTGCTGCTGTGTCTCTCACCCTCAGTGGACATGACAGTTTGGGAGGGTTGTAAGGGTCAGGGGGGTATGTGGCTGGACGGCCAGTAGAGGTTTTCTGTTTATGTGTGTGGGAAATTTGGGGTTAAATGTTTGGGTTGGCTGACTGGTGGGAACGTGTTGGTTGAGTGTATATGGCTGTGTTTCATTTAGGGGAGAAGTGTGAGTTGTATGATTGGAGGGACTGAGTTTGAATTTTGTATTTAAGTTCAGTTTAGGTGGACCCAAATTGTCGGTCCACCATTACGCAAGGTATGAGTTACTTTTGCTGGTTCTGTTGATTTAAAAAGTCTGTGTTGGCCCTGTGTTTTTGTTAAAGGTGACCTTAAAGCACAGAAGTCTGCCTGAATGCCTGCTCTCAATGGGAAAGAGAGGGGAAACGTAACAGCGTCGATGCATTCGCATAAATATCTCAGAAATCCAACTGAACATTTATATAAATACAAAGCATTCCTTTGATTTCTCAACTAAACCATCACCTTGAACCATAACTTGCACATGAAGCATAATTCTGCTCTTAAATATAATCCAAACCCAAACATTTGGCGACTTTTCCCAGAAGGTTTGTTATAAATTGAGCATCTGTAGATAATCTCTGTGGCAACACAAAATGAAGTGCTTGGTCGGAGAATAGTCTGACACACTGCACACGCTCAAAGTAATAAAACTTGAATTTCCTCATTAACTTGTGTTTCTTGACAACTCTGGTCTTGAT
>JBBPDH010229681.1:0-12312 GCA_037974565.1 Clupeocharax schoutedeni | reverse complement strand
TTTTTTTTCTTCATTTCCCTTCTCTAAAAACTGGTGCGTCTTATGGTCCGGTGCGTCTAATGGTCCGAAAAATACGGTATATACCGAACCGTGACATCTGTGTACCGTTACACCCCTAGTATTTATATTATTTAATTTATCTTGATCTACAATAGATAAATTCTGTCTAATTGAAGAGAGAAACATTTCTCATTGAATTGCACTGAAAACATAATGACTAAATTTGCAAATAATACAAGTTGATAGTTTGTTGTAACATAATGTTTCTTCCTTAGCGGTACCACCATAGTCTACTTGGGGGCATGGCAAGGTTTTCAGTGCAATTCAGGTGCACTGGTCAAGTTTTTTATGATCTGCATCTATGTGGTCTGTAGGTGTTTCTGTGTGTTTAGTGGGAGTACTGGTTTGTTATATTTTTATACCTATTTGTTTGTATTTCAATAATATTATAATTGTTTAGGAAAGTGAAACAATTGTATTATTTTCTTTCCCTTGTATAGGATGAGCACCCAAATCCAGGTCAGCCATACGAAGGTGCATCACGCACAGCCTACCTGCCAGACTCCTCGGAGGGAAAGAAAGTTCTTAAGCTGCTTAAACAAGCCTTTGACCAGCGGCTTATTTTCACCATAGGGATCTCGTCAACTACTGGCAGGAGCAATGTAGTAACCTGGAATGACATTCACCACAAGACATCTCGGGATGGTGGGCCCACTGCGTAAGTTTGTATACCGACCAACTCTCACAGTTAATGTATTCCTAATGGAATGGTTAAATTATTATGTATGCTATACAAATCAGTGTCACATATAGATGCATCAGCACGTCTGTCTGCTTTTCTTTTTCCCTAGCTATGGTTACCCAGATTCTGACTACCTGAAACGTGTACAAGAGGAGCTGAAAGCAAAAGGAATCTACTGAGAATTCCCCATGCTGTCTACTGAGACTTTGAACAAAGAAACAGTAATGCAGGCAGAGCGAATGAGAGAGAGAGAGTGAGACCAAAGCTGGATTTCCCCTTGTAGCCCAGCCTCTATAACCATTATCACTCCACTAATCATGTACTCTGTGAATAAGTATCATATCATATGCTCTATAATGAAACCTATACAAACAAAAATAAGTAAAGACTTAAATACTGGAAGCCATCAGGTTTAATCTTAACATGGTTATTTTATGTGTTAGTAAGTTCTACTGTCTCTTTCATCTCAGCACTTTCTAAGGCCCATACTGGGGCCCGTGCAGCTGGGAGTTTCTCAGCTGTCAATAAGGGAGGCAAACTCGTCAATATACCCAGGGGCTCCACACTCAGACCCCTAAGAAGGACAATGTATTAAAAGGACTTTTCAGTTTGTCGTCCCCATAGAAATATTTGTGTATAACCTTTCTGTTTCTATACTTACTGTATAGACTGTGTTTTAGCTGAAAGTTTCATTTCCCAAGCCTTTGTTTCCTCCCCATCCCTTCCTGAGGTTGCTTTAGTCTTCCTTGTCACCATCAGCGTTCTGGAAGGTAATCCGATCAGCGACACCCAGGTCACCCTAACCATTTAGCTGTTTGCTTCCCTCGAATCGCTTGGAACATACCCAGTTTTCAGTCATGTCCCCTTCCCAACACCAGATAGTTCTTGACTTGCCGTGGTTGCAGTGACACAGCCCGGTTCTAGACTGAACCCAAAACCCGGGTAATAAAGAAATTATTACATCTGTTGGCTTCTTTGCGGAAAATAAGGATGGCAGGCTAAAATGATCCCGTTAGTCATCGAATTACTCTGTGGGTCGATCGTATTCACCAAGCTCAGCATGCGGCGTGCATACAGCCTTGAGTGCAGTCAGGCAGGTGACAGTAGACCGTGTTTAGCACAACCTCATACCATTGCATGTTTGTAAAAACCCCATCGGTCTAATGTTTAATAGTGCCCCTAGTTTGAAAATGCTAGTCCTTGCTTGTCAATTTATGGTCGATGTAGTGGAGGTTGGACCTTCCGTAGGGTTTCCACAGCACCATGGGACCCCTGGTGCGCTTCACGCTTGCACAAGCTATTGGAGTTGGAGTGCAAATATGATACAACTAACCACTTGTGGCACTGGAGGAGTGGTGTCACTGGTGGGAGAGAGCATGGCAGCCCTCCTGGTTCTCAGACCACCGGAACCTTGACAGGCAAAATACCTAAAATTGTGTCCGGCTAATATTTGTTGTTTTCACCTATTTCGATCATCACGCCAGCAAAAAGAACAGCAGGGCAACTGATTTGTCATGGTACTGTCTGCAGTCACATGGAGCCTGCATGATTAGATAACCTGAGAGGCTACAGTCACCCTATTCCCAGTGGCTCCCAGTGAGGAAACCTTTTCATGGCAATCTGAGGGTCACCATCAGCCTGACGGTGCAACCACTACCAGCCTGGTGGTCCAGCTGAGCGCATTATCCAAAAGCTCAGCAGGTTCCTTCGAACTCATTGCCATAACTGGGAACTGGGCATTGTTGTGAGTCGAGTATGCCCTGAACTCGTTACGCCGCTCCACAACCGCCCTGCTATCTCTTGAGCGTGGGACCCCACATCTACTGATGTCCCATTATGGACTTGTGGTTTCACACTGCGGGGCAGATCAGGGAGGGAGTGCACACAGGCATCAGTTGAGCAGTTCGCCAGCTCCAGGCACAGGCTGACTGGCACAGAAGTGGGGCTCCAATGTATTGTCTCAGTGACAGAGTCTGGCTGTCAACCCAGGATCTTCTTTAAGTTCAACCTTAAGCTGTCTCCTTAAGACGTTTGTCAGCCCGTTTGTCATTTTGCCCAGGTTCTGTGTTGTAAAAGTTATGTTTGCCTTCTCACGTGTGTATCTCGCCTGTATTCTTCATATCTCCCTTCTCAGGCCAGTAGTTAAGGGACTCCTGAACCGTAAGAGGCAAAATGGCCTCTCTCGGGTGCTGGAGCCTTTAATTTCCGACCTCATCTGAGTCTAGTAATCATGCCTGGGAGTGTGTAATCAAATGGATCCCAATTATCAGTGAAGGGAAGTTACCTTTTCACAGGCTGATGATGGATCTTTTTTTTTCTTTTATAGGAAAACAGTATTTTGTATTCTCTTGTCTTGTATTTTTTCAAAGCTCTAAAACAGTTAAGTGTAAAGGGAAATCAAACTTACTGCAGTTTTCCATGGTATGGTATCTCAACTAAATGTTCACTTTTGTTTAACTTAAGATACACCAAAACTACTTTGCTACATTCCATTATTATTAATAAAAAAATTTAAATCGCATATTATCACATATTATTAAGATACACATTTTTAATTTTCTTGATCTGGTAATTCTTTTATAAAGGATTCCTATAAGAATCTCACTTTTTTTGTAGTACCATATAGACGGTTACTATTATAGCTATTATAGTTTAACTACTATAGTTGAATTAATTATAAACTGAAGCAAAGAAATACATGGTGAGTTTTGTAAAAACTATTACAGAATAATTGTAAAGAACAGTAGTATCAGAATCTTTTTTACTGTAGTATACTCTAAAGCTGTGCTGTATTCTTCTGCATTAATCTCTAATATTTACATTCACCCCCATGTAATATTCCTGTATTGGCACTGTTGCCTCGCGCAAAAATATTCAGTCAGTCTGAGCTTGTAGTTTTCCTTTATACTTTAACCCAATTCAGTATGAATATCATAGAGACAGAGGCGGTCATACTGGTTTACACATTAGCTAGATAATGGTTGACTGTATGAGCTTTGCTGGTAGCACATGAAAGTAATAGTGGTGCAATAGTTTTGCTGAATACACACCTAAAGATGGTGATTAAAATGTGTCCGTGTATTATGGAAAGTAAAGTCTTCATCAAGTGAAACATAATCTATGTGTGATTTGTGACTGTATTCAGAAATAACTGGGCCATATGAGTCCGCATACTTGGCCAATTTTTGTTTGGGGCCATGGGTTACCATACCAATCAGGCCAAAAAGAGAAAGTGGAATTCAAATCCCATATAAACAATTTCAAAGATTGGATGTTCGTTTTTAACCTGTTTGTTCATTTGTCAAATTATGCTATTAAGCTTGAGATGTACTTATTTTCTTGGTATAGGTAACACTTGCTAGACAGATAATGCAGTTATAATGTAGTTTTGGGTGGCTAAGCAAATATTTACTATTTTTTACTTTTGTTTGAAACAAAAGAGTACATTTGCACAGAGTACTTATCTAGATAGACAAGTACTTTTCTGTGTTATCTATCAAACGCACAATCCACAGAATAATGAATAATGTGTTAATAGGGTGTGTTCTATCACCATGCTTTTAGCATACATTATGATCTGATAGCCAAGCCCACAATCAAATTCTCAAATCTGAAATAGTATTCCACCATCAAAATGATCACAATACATACAAATGATAGTTGGCTAGACAGCATTGACAAACTTAGCTTTCAAGATGATTAAAAAGTCCAACACTGTCAAAGTACTGTGGAAAGTGATTGAGTAGTGTTTTTACTAGTGGTGGGCCGTTATCGGCGTTAAAAAATATTGCTGTTTATCTATTCACAAAGTTGGGTTGGGATCTGGGTCTACACTACGCAAGCTATGATGACTTTCATCTTGATATTTTAGCATGGATGTATACGAATTGCACTGGATGGAAAGACAGGGGGGCTTAGCTCCCAGGGTTGTAGGAAGGAATTAGCGTATATAGAGGGTTGAAAACTTTTCACCAAACCTTTTCTTTCACTTAAGGAAAGTAAAGTTAAGCAGTGAACAGTTATGGACACTCGTAGGCCATGTCCACACATACACGGGTATTTCTGAAAACGGAGATTTTCCTAGCTAGCTAGAAAAGCACGAGCACGTTTTCAAAATTATCTCCGTCCACACGCAAACGCAAAAAACACTTTCAAGAGCATGCCAAGGCTGCAAGTAGCGATATAACCTTAAACCATATAGCATTGGTGACCAATCAGAAGCCTTGGAGAGGGAGCATCATTACCTGTTTCTGGTAGACAAACAATGGCGCAAAAAGTAAACCAACAACCGCTGTTCCGACCGGGGGGATATTCCATGAAACAGGATTAAGGGAAAGTCTGACTTACTCTTCCTTGCTTTCCCTTGAAATAAGATAGACTTTCCCTTAATTCTGTTTCATAGAATAACCCCAGGTCTCATCCAAAACCGGCACCAACATTGGCGGTGGGCGCAGTGCAGAGACAGTGCCTGTGCTGAATGTAATAGCATCCGAAGCTGACTCTGACGTCTCTGCCCTTCATACTGGATGGACAGTAACTCCGCGCATGAGTATAAACACTTCTAACGTGGTTGAGAGCTGCAGTATTTAGTACACATCAGGCATTTTAAATGACAACCAAGGCGCATACGATGACGTTATATGAGTGGCGCACGGTTCGTTTTTCAAAATCTCTGTTTTTCTTGTCCACACGCAAACGCAGAAACGGAGTTTTCAACAATCGCCACTTTGGCCGGAGTTTTTAAAAACCTACGTTTTCACTGACCCAAAATGCCGTTTACGAATGGACGAAAGGCCAAAACGCATAGAAAAACCTCCGTTTTCAGAAATACCCGTGTACATGTGGACAGGGCCATAGTATTGTTGTTTTCAACTGAGTACAAATGGCGCTACCAGAGAAATATTACTATACTGGCTCCGGTTGCTACTCACTAACAAGCAGCGCTGTGTAGCTTCGCCTGGGTCCTAATGCCTGCCTGCTACCTACAGCAGCTTCAACAGCCAGTACATCATTTTAATTCAACAATGATAGCTAGACTTAATACTTTTTAATTTCATTTCATGTTTCTATTTGTAAAGTACGTATCTGTGCTCAGTGATATCTTGTATGAAATGTTTGGATATATAATTTAAAAATAGTAGAATAATGACTATATATTTAGGGTGGCTTGGGATCATTTTGGGGCGGCTTCAGACCCCCCAAAATAGACTTAACAACGCCCAAGACTTACTTTTAGTCATTATTTGGGTAGCACACATATTCTGAATGGCTTCAGCAGAATTCAAATGAGCCATTTTAATCTATATTAATTCCAATATTACAGTGAGATTAATCAAGATTAAAAATTAATCTATGCCCACCACTAATTATTACATATTGTCTTTTATATACAGTGGTGTAGTGGTTAGCACAATCACCTCTCAGCAAGAATGGTTTGGGGACAGGGTCTGCATTGGTTTTCACCAGTCCAAAGACATTTGGCTTTAGAAGAGTGTTTGTTTTGAGAAATCAGCCAGTGAACTTCTAAGTTGCATTGCAAATCAATTGCAAGGAAGAACATCACTGCCATCTAGCGAATATTCCAGAATTGCTAATGGACTTGGTTCATTATTCCCCGCAAAACGTTGAAAGAGCTGATACCCAAAAAAGTGGGCGTGGGCAACTTTTCCTCTCAAGGCCTCATGTGTCAAATGAAATGGAGATGTGAAGTTGTCCTTAAGTGTGAGTGTGTGTTCGTCTGTGTTTCTGCCTAGTGATGGACTGGTAACATGTTTGGTTAAGTCAGGCATGTCCAAAGTCCGGCCCGCTGTCAGATTTCATACAGCCGCAGATTAGGTCTTATAATGTGTTCTTTATGGCTCGCTAGCTCTGTCTGAATAAACAAATCACAAAACCCTCCTCCACTCATTTCTGCCATGGCGACTGCAAAGAAACAGAGAAAAGTTTATTTTCCTATTTAATTAAGCTCTTGAATTATGTTGATGTTATGTACCTGTAGATCCTAAAGATCTTGTAAAAGACAAGGGCAAAATTCACTTGTTTTAAGCTTTAATGATAACGAACCACTTTTCATTACTTATAGCTCCTGTTTAAAATGTTCATGAGACACAGAAATCTTGGAAATGTAAGGTATTATATACACTTTGTTCCGTGTTATCTGCCTCTCCAGATATGAATGAGAGGCAGAATTGTGTTTTTAGAGTAGTTAACATCTGCCTGAGTGGATTATATGTGGTTATATTTGGAAAAAAAAGTAATTGTGACAGTGAAAATAGTTTTATAACAGTGTGTACCTGTATTTTCATGTAACTTTTGTGGTTAAAAAATATCAGAGACAGCTCTTGGCCACCAGAAATCTTCAGTTTATCAAATTTGGATTTTTTTTTTTTGCAAAATGTTTGGATACCCCTGAGTTAAGTATAAGCATTTCAGATAATGAATGGATGGTTTTCAGTTGTTATTTAAGGATAGAATAATACACAAATAAAGAATAAGTATAAACATAAAGCATGTTTCTGGTCTAACAAGTGTTTAGACTTGGTATATGTAGTACACATTTTCATATCCAATTTGACGGAGACATCATCTGGATAACTTAAGGATAGAAGTTACAAGTTAAATGAAAACTGTAAGGCATAGCGAGGAGGGGACTTGTGTCCCAACACAAGTAGATTCAAGATTCAAGAGAGATTATACCACAATATACACAGTAGACAGGGTATCGAAATTCTGTTTCACACAAGCCCCTTCCCCCCATGGTGCATTCTGTCTGCGACCTGGCGCACCGCCATTTTGTTTTTGAATCTATTTCAACTCATTACGAGTATGACAATGATCTTATGAGCTGGATCAAGGAAATACCTAAACCTGTGCTGGGCAACAATTCCTGTTCTAGCTAGCTAACATTTTAACTAGCATTAACGTAAAGTGCTATATATAGTAAAAAAACATTGAGCCTCTAGCAAATGGTTGGGATGTGTATTAATAAGTGTGCTTTCAATTTGTATGCCTACATTTGTTTCATTTAAGACTTGATTTTCCATTTAACTCTATTTCTATATCTGTATTTCCTGTGTAAAACATTGTGAAACATTGAATGTATTTTTTTTTTAAATATAAAAAGAGCACAGGCTGAAGACTTCAACACTTTCACAAAACCTTATGGCATCAATGGCATAATAGTTTTCTTACTGGGATTTTTGCTATTGTTAATTGGAAGATAGTGTTCCACCACATGCACCTCTATGAGCAGAAACTGGTCATTGATGGAGGACTGGTATAGGGCTAGCAAGTGCTTTGCAGCCGAACAATCTACACTCACCAACAGTACACCAGCAACATAAAGCTTCTCATTGATTTTAGAGGATTTGGTAGTACCAAGGGAGGTGTTCATTACCCAAATGTTAATAACTTAATTTGGTTGCATTTTTAAACACTTATATGATTAACCATGATGTTGTTTTTGGTTTTAGTGTAGCAAAGTCAATGCATGTGTTTTTAAAAGTAAAACATTGCTGTATGTTCAACATACATTGTTTAATATGTTCATGGATTTAAATGAATGATATGAGAAATCTATTCATTGGTTTTTGTGAAGAGGCTGGTGTGAACCATCTTAATTCTTGTTAAATATCAACATTGGGCCACAAGAACTACATTTATGATGTTGAAAGTTGGTCAAAGTTGTTATGTAGTCCATGTGAGTATTTCCTTAACCATCATTAACCAGTCTAACCACAGATGCCCTGTTTACACCTGGTCATCTTATGTGTCTAGTATCTAGATTCTATCCTGATCATGTTTTAGTCACATGTGTTCACACTTCAAATATGTCTCCGGTCAGGTAAACTGAAATCTGATCATTATCGGTTCAAAATTTTCCACAAACCAGTTATTCTTTACCAGATGGTGTTACCGATAATTTTCCTCCTTTTCCATTACAATCCTGAGCTACAGTTCTTTAAACACAGTGTATTGTAGCTAAAAGGCTCATCCAAAGTGGGATGTGGAAACAAAACTCAATGAACTGAAAGAGTAGCAATGTCTCCATTACATGCTGAAGGGTAGTCTCTTTCATAAGTGGCTGATGTGACAGTAGTTGGGGGGGGTTGGCTGTCGATTGTGTCTGGAAGAGACAGATGCGTTTATACTGCTATAACCTGTCTTGATTGTGTCTTAGACCGATTCCCTGTAAGCTCAGCTGAGCTCTGGAACGGCACAAGACAACAAAAAAATTCTGTGCGCATTTTGGTGCCCTTGAAATGGGTTATAGATACTATACCTTTTTTTATTGTGACTGACTCCACATATCTTCTTTTTTCAAAGCTTTATATTACTGTGTATTATTAGACATGTAAAACTGCCAGACAATCTGAAATAGATAATAATAAAAATAAAAAATAGATATTTTTTGCATATACAGCAACAATAAAAAGGAACGCTGTGCTTCTTTAATAGATCCACTAATTTAATTCTCCAGTAGCTGACTTTATTTGACTTTACCTTAAAAATTCTGCTTGCAAAATTTAGTTTGAGTAGATGCCTTTGGTGCTGTCCCGGCAGGAAAGGAAAAAGCACTGAAGCAGGACTGCATAAGGTGAGGTGTTATTACAGGGGAGTACATACAGGGAAGGTGAAGTAAACGGGAGCTGAGGGACAGTGACAGCGGTAAACGAAAGAATACTCTGATAGTGAAATACCCAAAAACCCCAGCATAAAATACCCGTGAGACAAACATAAAGACCAATGGGAAGGCAGTGATAAATGAGGGAATACAGTTCAGTTGAGGGGGTTAATCAGGGATGTGTGTGACAACAGTGTTGGTGAGAGCTGGGAAGGTCCATGGTTCGGTAGCGGTCGCAGAAGGGAACCGCAACATTCCCTGAAAGTCCACAGTCCAACAGCGCCCCCCAGAGGTCACAGACGGAAACCGTGACAGTGCCCCCATCAAAAGACGCAACTCCGGGCACCAACACATAGCTCCCAGCCACTGAAGATGCGGGAACACTGAAGACCCACTGGAAAGGAGGAGGAACAGACACAGGGGGAATCTGCTCATCGAAAAAGGAGGCTGACACTGCATCTGATCGGATGTTACTAAGTCTTGATAATATTGGACTAATGTGTTTTTCCTGGTTCTTTCCTGATTCCTGGTTCTAGACTAGTTGAAGCTTATTTAGGTTCTTGTTGGAGTAGCCTTACAGCAAGGCATTCCAGTAATTGATTATGGACTGATTTTCCTGCATCATGTAGTGCATTTCTTAACTTAGCAATATTTCATCAATAGATAAAAGCTATTTTAGTAACAGTATCTGCATGTGCATTAAATTAAAGCTTTAGGTTAATAGTGGCACTGAGTGGACATTGGAGAAGCTCATTAACCAGCATGATCAAGTGTCAGTCCTGACAATTTGTTTATAGCAGCTTTTGAACCTAGAAGAAAGACCTCTCATTTTTGCACTGGGAAAGAGAACTGACATCTTTGCACTGACATCCAGTCTTTTATATATTTTATGCAGTCCTCAATACTATTTAATCTCTGTTTATTATATTTCTTTGCAGAGAAATAAGGTTTTGTGTCATCAACTAATTCCATGTTTTTGGATAATAATATTGTAAGTGTGTACATTGTAAATAAAATCAGAAGCATGCAGTACTCCATATTTTACTTTAGTGTGCACCATTGATTCCCCATTCACACTTACAAACTGATTGCAATATCAGTCCGGTATGATCTAAACCAGAAGAAGGCTGTCCCTGTGGCTCCAACCAGGCCATCATTAGGGCTTGCTGATGTCAAGATCGTCCTGCATCATCAGGAAAAAGACTCTCTTACACCCCACACAAATTGTTAACACCTCTCCTATCTGAAAGAACACAAACAGGTCAAGGTCTGCAGGCTGAAGAAGAACTTTCATCCCACAGATAGGCTGCAGGACATTTACACACCGAGGTAGACTAAACTGCTACCTCTGTCTGTTTGTCTGTCTGTCTGTCTGCCTCTCTCTCTCTCTCTCTTTCTCGCTCTCTGTCTCTCTCTCGTTCGTGACTTTTCCGGATTGCGCCCATTTTAAACCTGTCTTGCTCTCTCTGTTTCTCTCTCTGTCTGTCTCTCTCTCTCTCTCTCTCTAACTCTCGCGTGCTCTCTCTGTCTCTTACTCTCTCTCTCTCTTACTCTCTCTGTCTCTCTCTTGTTCCTGACTTTTCCATACTTAAACCTCTGGTTTATATTTACATTTTCTTTAAGGGTTATGTATTTAACTGAGCTCAAAACGAAATGAAAGGGATCTGGGAGAACATTTGGAGGCATATTTATGGTTTACACTATAAAAATAGGCATTGGGATCATTTTTGGGGGGGTGGCTACAGACCTTCGGCAGAATTCAAGTGAGACATTTTAATTTAGATTAATTCCAAGATTACAATGAGTTAAATCTAGATTAAAACAATTAATCTATGCCCACCACTAGTCAAGACCCTCTACTAGCCCCCATGAGCTTCTAACCCACCTGATGTTGTTTTTCACAGTGAGGCTCCATGAAATCAACCTTAAACAGGTGCTTTCTGGTCTAAACAAAACACCTTATCTGAAACTGTTTCGCTTGAGAACAAAGGGTTTTCATGTCACTGTGCCCTAAACAGTTCAGGCCTAGTTTTCCAACCTTAATCATTAGTCAGCAGAATCTCATTATTATGGTATTTAAAGAAAGAATCATTCAAATGTAGTAATCACAATCTGAATAAACTGATTTTTCCTTTACAACAGTCACTGTAATCTGTAAATGCTGTGTACATAGATTCTTGACAGTGTTTGTGTTTCCTGCACTAAAGACTACAAGAGAGTGCTGGCGGCCTAGTGGGTATGATACTTGCCTCTGGACCAAGAGGTTATGGGTTTGAATCCTACCCTTAGCATACCATCACTGGGTTCCTGAGAAAGTAGTTAGGTAATTACTTAGTAACTGGTGCTCAGTGGTAAGATACAGTAACTGTGAAAAGAACAAAGAGAGGCCTATAACCTGTACCCTTCTGACATGGAGCTGGCAACCTCTGCCTGTACGACAGGTGGCTGACTCCTGCCATTTCATTGTAGGATGGCTATTGGATTTGGTACATGTCGAAGTAGGATGGATGTAGGTAGGTGGTACATGTCGAAGTATCATCCACATGAATGCCAGGACCAAAGGTTTCCCTACAGAACATTGCCCAGAGCATCACACTGCCTTCACTGGCTTACCATTTTTCTAAAGTGCATCCTGGTGAAATCCCTTCTCTGGTAAGTGATGCATGCCTCAAGCTGAGATTCACAGTTTGCTCTAGACATGCTGCTCATGAACCCCGTCATCTAGCCATTCCAATCCAGTCTGTAAAAGCAGCTCAGCTACTTATCCATTAAAATTTTTTCTACTTCTGACACATTCACAGAAACTGACCGTTCACTTGCTGGCTAATATATCTCAGCCCTTCACAGGTGCATTGGAAAGAGCTTGTTACGTTCCCCTCCTGTGGACATGTGAAGAAACTGAGAGCACCACTGGAAACCGCCATGCTTGCCTTGAGGCTTTTATTCA
>JBBPDH010229670.1:0-12312 GCA_037974565.1 Clupeocharax schoutedeni | reverse complement strand
AAGGATATGTGTAAGAACATAACACACACACACACACACACACACACACACACACACACACACACACACACACACACACAGCAGGATGCTAGCTTGTCAGCCACATCCCAAGCACAAAGACACCAGCATTAACGTTAGCTGGATGGGATACTGGGTGGATGATCAGATGAAAGGAGGGGTGAAAGAATGGATGGATGTACAGACGGATGGATGGATGAAAGGATGGATGGAAGGAGTATTCCTGCTCACCAATAGCCTTCTTCTTTTCTGCTTCCTTCAGCGCTTTCTCCTGGCAGCCTGTCCGAATTCACCCGGCTAGAGGCTGCACATCCCCTCCTCCCCTCCACCTCCTTTCTATATATTTAATTATTTCCCCCCCTGCCTCCCTCCCTCTCTCGCCCACTCTGTTACTCTCTTTTCGTCCCCTCTGTCTGTTCTGCACAGATTTTCCCTGTCACGTCTCCATCACACGCCACTAAAGAGGATGAAGGACAAAAGGAACGAGGGAGCACTTTTTTTCCTCAGAGATAATTTCTGCTAGAGTACACCGCTCTCCTTCCCTCCGAAGCCCCCCTCCTTTCAGTCTCTGTCTCTCGCTCTCATCCCTTGCTCAGGGTGTAGCTGTGTGTCCCCGGAGCTCTGGTGAGAGCTGTGGGGGTCTGATGGAAATCCTGACGTGGATCAGGTGGCTGGGTGGAGCGAACTGCATCTCTACAGGCTCTGGGTGTGTTTTCAAACATTTGATCATGGCTGCAGGTTGGTCACTGTCACATCCATGGTTTTGTAGCTACTGTTGTGAGGCTGAACAAGCTTTAAAGAACCCCGGTAAAAGTCCCATTTAATATAATAAACTGTAGCACAAGGTTTATTTGGAGATTGCAATTTCTTAATAATTATATTAATTTTGTATGCAGGTTACAACCATTGGGATAATACTTTACACTTAAACAACGTAAAGGAATTTCTGTATTCGTACTGTACAGTTTACAATGAACTGCTGTCTTCCACAGTGCTAGAACATAAATACCAACGTTCCCCCTGTAAAGACTGTACTGTAATTCATGCCTGAGTTTTTTCTTTTGTATAAGCAGGGTAAATGCAATAATAAATGTACAGTAATAACAATACAGGGTTTTAAGAAGAACAAAACGAAAAACACGAGAACACTCAGAGAAACACTCAAGATGCATCACAGGACAGCAGCCAATCAGCAGCAAAGAGAAATAAATAACATTCCCAGATTGGCTACTTTCAAACCTCCCACCATCCCAAGACACGCTTTAATTTGTGTTTCTCTCCGCAGTACCAAAAATTTAACATTTTATATGGTAATGTAGCTGAATTTATGTTAATATTTATGTCTCAAAATTTGTGAATTACATTTTATAATATAATATAATTTAGCACAAAAAATGCATTAAAAATTTAAATCCTGGCATGAAAAAAGCTGTTATGTCCATGCCTCTAACGGCATGCCCCTGTCCTCGTGCAGGTTGTTTATGTTTGGGTGCAGTGCTGAGCAGTTCAGGTGTTTGATTGTTGTGCTAACTGCCTCACCCAAACACAAACAACCAGCACGAGGTCGAGGACCCCCCATATACAGTTTTGTACACTATAATGTATTCATGTAGGGCCTACCTTACATATAAGGAGCCACTGTGGCTGAATGTTTTATTCCAAACAAGCAGGAGCTCAGCTCATCTAAATAATCAGTTATGGATTAAGCAAATGATTTTGTTTGCTTTCGGTAAAAAATGTGCAGCCATACTGGCCTTTTGAGGATAAGATAAGTGAACCCTGGACTAATTTATTTAATAATTACTTAACAGTCTTATCTAATTATTTCTCTAACCTCCAACATCTAATATTTAACACCCCTGATCAAAATAAGTTAAAACACCTCCACACATCCCCTGAAAATATATAGTGCACAAATTATATATAGTTTATTGGCCGGCAAATATTAAAAAATAAAATAGAAATCATTTTTAAGTGTCTCCTTTCTGGAAGTTGAACTGATTCCAGCATCCAGATTGCGTAACAGCAAAGCTGTTATAATCCTCACCATCTCTCTCTCTCTCTCTAACAAACACACGTGGAGGATTACAGCTACACACATCCCACACACACACACACCAAATACAAACAACACAGAAAGATAGAATAAATAGAAAAAACTGAAAAAGTAAAATAAAGCAGGGGCTGTTCTAGTCATCTTGTTTTTGTTTAAAGTAAAGTGGTCCTTTACAGTCACGTGTGAACACTGCACAGCACACAGTGTGAACAATGTGTAATTCTTTCACTGAATTTAACCCATTCACCAAGTGAAGTAGTGAAGCAGCCCGTGGGAAGCAGTGTGGTTGTCTTGCTCAAACGTACTTTCATTGTGCCACTCAGGTATCAAACTTTTTAATCAGATATTGAAAAATTCATGAATGTAAATTTTGCCACACATGACACACCCCTTCCAACTCCCAGAGTTACCACTTACAACTACCACATCTGTTGTAAACCTTTTTTACACCGAGACTGGTGTATTTTCACATCACCCCGCGACCTTCCTAGGACCGGCTGGGAAGGCAAGCATGTCCAAACTGTATTTCTTCGAATGTAAGTAAAAGGAAATGATGACACTTCGCTTTATTAGTGTCTATAAGCTGTCTGGTTGTGATAAACTGCTGGGGAGTTTGTTTGTAAGAGTTTTGTTGTGTTTTCAGCGAGTTATTTGAGCGATTTTGGCCAGGTGGACGGACCGTGTTTTTAATTTTTAGTGTTTTTAGCTGAAAAATCGGTTCTGCAGTCACACTGATGTGCTCCACTTTATGCTACTGTACCGTTTAAGCTTGTTAAAATATGAAATCTTTTTAAAAAAAATTACTTCAGTCTACTACTAGTCTAATATTAATTCTCAACAATCTGGAAATAAACGATGTACTGAACAGTAAAACACAAGATATCATCACTTGTTACTACAGCAGCATAGTTGTCATAATATGTTGGTGTATGTGCTCTATGTTTTCCCTTTTAAGACATTCAGTAGTGCACAATCTTATATGACTAGCATGCTAACCACTGATATTAGGAACAGAGGCTCAAGACGCTGACTAGTCTATGCAGAAAAAAAAATGAAATGCAATATTTCCATTCCAACATGTTTTTTTAAAAGAATTTACTTACACAGAGCATTTAATGCTTCCCATAAAACATCTGAACCATTGAGCATTGTTGAAAAAAATATTTTTTTAAATAATTTTAAATCCTAAATAAATAATTTTTAAAAAATCTATAACAGTAGCACAGAAGATGAAGAAACTGCCTAGTGATTTTTTTGCCCTCTTCTATGTGGCACTGGGAGAAGAGCCTTGGAAAAAGACCATTAACTGCAGTTCAGTCAGTCTTTCGCGATATGTATATTGCATATGTTGATGACGCGATGACGGTAAATTTGCGATACATTGTGCAGCCCTACTAACCACATATCATAGCATTTGCTAAAAGCTTGTAAAACTGTCGTTTGAAACAACCGTAACTATCTCTAACATCCTCATTCCAACTTGTGCTACGTGGTGTTAGAAACATTAATCTCTTAAAGTTGGAAAAAAAAAAAAAAAAAAAAAAAAAAGTAGTGATACAGGTTTAGGTATGTACATTTTTTTCTGAGGGGTCTCTTCTGGGCAAAGTTTTTATGCAGCTTTCAGAATGGCCGCCAGGAAGTCGTCAGAACATGCAGCATGATTGGCTTAAAAAATATAGGGAATGTATAATAATCATGTTTATTAATTTAGATACTAAGTTACTTGTTTTATCTTTACACAATTTTCTTTTTACTGAAACAGGAAGTTGGTCAGTCAGCTAGAAATAAGATCTCCACAATCTCAGAAAAGCAGCTTAATGTGGCATAAACATTCACAACGATAAATATAGTCATAATGCCAATGCCTTCCTTCACTATTTGCCAAAGTAAAGCAAAATGATGCTCTTAAACATGGATTGCTGCATAGTAACTGCAACTATGTGTGGATGCATCTTACAAGCTTTCATAACTTTACATCATGCTGCAAAGTGTAGGAGAGGCTTTGGGTTTTGTGCAGTGTTGCCTATTTACTGTGAGTAATGTTGCAAATCTGCAGGCCAGGGGGCAGCACACTTCTGTTTCACCCGGAGAAGAACAACAGCATACGTCAGTACTCTGTGTGTGTATGTGTGTGTGTGTGTGTGTGTGTGTGTGTGTGTGTGTGTAGTATAATTCATGACATTCACCTTTAGGAACGTGCTGTAGCAAGTGGTGACTCAGTAAATCCTTTAATACAGCTGCAGATATTCAAATCAGCAAGTGAATAACAAAAACGTTTTCAAAATATTTATATATTGGCCAAAATCGAAAACCAAAAATGAGGAAAAACTTAATTGAAAACAGAACCTGAAACAATGAAAGAATTTATTATTGTTGTTGTTGTTGTTATTATTATTAATAATAATTATTATTGATAATATTATAAAATAATCTGTTACAAAACTATTTATTTAGCACTCAAACAATGCACAAAATAGAATAAAATTTGAAATAAAATATTTTACTTGGCCCCACTCATGAATAGCCTAAAAGCAAGATAGCTGAAATATTATACAATTAAAGATCTTCTTTCAAACTGTGACATCCACAGTGCGGCTGCTAGAGGCCACAATGAGTTTTTTTGTTTCTGGGACTCTTATTTTAAATCAAGTATATGTTTGTGTCTAGGGTCTCAGTGTCAGGTGTCCTGTGTTTTCATTGGTTTATGTTTGAACGGAGTTTGTATTTAAGTTCTGAGTTCATGTTTCCAGCTGCTGGTCAACCCTCACAGTGACCCTCACCTACCCTGCTCCTCATGCCTCTTGAATGTAGTTTTGTTTTGTGTTTAAAGCTTCTGAAATAAGTGTGGCAGACTATAGTTGAAGCTAGATTTTACAGGAGGGTGGATCTCCAGGAAATCAAGACGGGTCACAAATGCAAGGTAAAACTGTACCGGGCATGAGTTCATTTAGATATAAGGCTAACTTAGGAGTAGTGCAAAGCAGTCCAGTAGTCTGACGAATCAAAGTTTTAAATTCATGTTGTGTACTTGCTTATATCTTTATTGTGGTCTGAGAAGCTTAAATACACTTTTCTGCACCACTGTGGGTGAAGACAACCTGAAGACTATGTCCGCTGGTACAAAGAAAAGGATGAATATCAATACCCAGTACACAGGGCATGAGTCGTTTACACTAGAGCTGTGGTCAAGACCACCTTTGTCGAGTCCAAGACTAGGACTTGTTGGGTCAAGACAGAATCAAATTGAGAGAAAGTGTTAACATTGGTCAAGACCAACTAGAATATTTGGCAAAATGAATGGTCAAGGCACGGGCCAAGACATGATAGAAAGTAGTCTTGAGTAGTACAGTCTTGACTTGCATTGAAAACACCATTAATGCTTTTTCAGGAAATGTCTTGTATATTTCAGCAAGAAACTGCAAAATTGCTCTCTGCAGGTCTTACAACAGCATGGCCACGTTTTCAGGCTGTCTATGTTCTCTAGTTTTGGAGGACTACTTATCTGAATGGATAGAGTACCTTCATCACGTGACTTTACACTCTTGAATTTGAAATCACAATATTCTTTTCAATACAAATTTTTCCTGATAATGATAATTTTACGATATTTTTAAGAATCTATATATTTTTATTTTGTACCTGCTTTCTGTACTGAATACAATATTTACAGTCATTTACTAGAGGTACATAAACACCACACATCAGCGATATGAAATTTTAAAAATGTATTAAACCTGGCATAAAAACAATAACTGTGGGAACACTGAAATCAAATCAAGTTGTTTTTTTACTCACCACAATTGAATTCTGACATATTAGCCTGCTTTTATGTTAATTATGTGGTATTAAAAAGCAACAATTATAAGGCATCTGACAAACACAATTCACTCCCTTAGATATGGAAGACTAAAACTCAGTAATTTTAATTCCATCTAATTCTGCACAAGAAATTTGTAAAAAAACAATTTAGTTTTGGTCCAATTTTGCACAAAGATGCTGGAAAAAATAATTGCCAAAAATAAATATGCACATGCACCATGTTTTTGTCTGGCAAGTGAGTGAAATGTATGGTTTGGATGTTCTGCTCTACTATAAATCCGTTGTTTTGCTCTTTAGTTTCTCCGCCACTTTGGTCACTAAAGACATACAGTTCATGACTTTAGCTCTAGCCAGGCAGTATGTAAATTGGGTGTAACATGTTCAAAACCATAATTCTCAACCTCTTGGACTGGTACCATATAGAGAGCAGTGCGTAAAGTTTGCTGCTGGTTGGTTTTTTTTCCTGTCATCGCCATCATGGATTTAACGGACCCCTGAAGCCTATCATACTCTCCGTACCAAGTCCTGGGGTTCATCTAGAGATGGTGAAATAGGTTTGTTCTGGTGGCGGCTTTCACCTCAACCGCTTTCTCACATAGCTGCCTAACTGGGTTGGTTTAAGCCACATCTACCCTCCTGAAGACAAACAATCTCCCAGCTACCAGATCAACAGAAATGGAAAGTGAAGCTAGTTTGTTAGTGAGTTTGCTTAGCTCTCTTTCTCCGGCCATAGCTGAGCATCCATAGCCTGTTAACCTTCCGATACTAAACGGAGCGTGCAGCAGGCGCATGTGCACTAGTACAACTCTTAAAGCCACGTTGTGATCAAAACCTGTCCTGCTATTTTACACTGGTTACTGCAGAAATACTCAATAATGGCAGCTGCCTCATCGTTAACACAACAATTTTGATATTATGGTAAACAATATATATATTTCACACCCCTAGTTGCACTAAAACAAGCGCTTGTAGAAATATTGTTTTAATAGCCAAAAAAGTTTGTGTAAAAAATAATGTGAGGTATCAAACTGGTGCCTTTCCTAACTCTCCTCATTCAGTGCACTGCGTTCTATCACTGAACCAACTCACTGTCATTATCAATGCATTTATGGTAAAGGATGGCTGAAAACGGTTGTAGTAAACCACTCTTGGCTGGAACCAAGTGGGAAAAGCATGCATCGCAAGAAACAGTTCACAAACCACCAGAAACAGTGACATGTCTTTTTGACCTATCCAGAGCTTTAGTGTCTGTTTTGCTCTGCAAGACTGATTTGTTGTTTGGCATTTTGTTGGTTTCCAGCTGCTATAGTCATGATGTTGAGACTCCCTCTTCACTACATGCTTTTAAAGTGAGTCACCCTTCCGCTCCCTCTATTCATACATCACTGAGGCGACTCAACCACAAAAATACTCAGCCTCTGATTAACTGATCAAAAATGCACACAATTTTTTAAAAACTGTAGGAGGAGAAGAGGTGTCAAATTCCAGGTAAAAAACATTAAAACAATAATAATAGCACAACAGAATCTAAGAATACATATACAGTCTAAGATAGTCACCACTTATAGCAGCAATTTGAAAATAATAATTGAAAATGGATTAATAAATGCTGTTTGACAACTGTCATTATAAAGTGTCATATAAGGACGTATACTTAATACTTAATTAAAACTGTAGCTTTTCTAACGCATGTACAAAGTTCTATGGAGGACAGAAAACACTTACTGTCCTCTCCCGGACATGGCATACCAGGTTTTTCAGGGGTACTTGGAAACACTGAGAGAGAAAAAAATGGTTAAATTTGACTTGAATGCATAAAGTGCAAAACTTTCCATCCTTGTACTTGTAAACATAAATGGATATATTTTATTATTATATGAATTTAATAAAGACCTGCGTGTTCACATTTTTGTTTCACAGAAAGTAATTTTAAACATCAGATTAAAAAAAAAAAGTGTTGACACTTTAAATAGAATTAATATGTAGCCATCATAATGACAAACCAATTTAACTTTTTCTTTAATATGAATCTGAATTTGAATCTGCACCTTCCACTTTCTCTATTTGTTTCACTAAGAAATACATTTGCAGATTTAATGACTGCTAATCATAATCTGTCAAATTCTGAGGATTAAGAATATTATAAATTTGCTCTATAATGAATGCTACTGTGTTGAAGGAAAACCTGTAATTGCAGTACCATGGAGGAGGAGTCCAGAGCGTTTGTTTCTACTGTAAATCCGGAAAGCCTCATCGAGCTCCATCTGAGATGAAATAGTGCATGGGTCGCCTGCAAAGCAAACAGATTCACGCACTCAACTTAAAACAATTAGATTAATCTACAGTATTTCTATACAGTATTCATGTATATGTGTATGTATGTGTATGTGTTGACATATGGGTATGTGTATATATGTAATATACATATACATATGTATATTACATATATGTATTTATATAAATCTCCTTGCAATATGTGCAATAGATACTAGGGCTGGCTGATTTGGCCTAAAACCAAAATCTCGAATAATTGAAGATTTTAACTCGATTACGATTAATGAACGATCATTTATTAAATTTTTTACCTCATATTTCACTGCCAAGTTTTGTACAGTAAATATGCTCACATACTACAAGGTAGAGATTTTTGAATGAAGGCTGCATTACTTGATTTTAAAATAATTGAAGAAAACACACACTATCTACTATCTATATTTTTAAAGGGAATGTGATCGATTATAAGTTCTGAATGTCGTTTTCGATTACTTTTCGATTAATCGCCCAGCCCTTATATATACCTATATTTTGATATTCATAGTCAAGTGCAATATTTCACTTTTATTATTATAGAAACCCTTATCTCTGCTGTATACAAGTAGGCACATAATGTATCTTTAGGTGTATTTAATTCTATTATAAACCTACAATTTGTCATGTTTTTTTTAAATATATTTATTAGGGCTGTAAAGCGAATAATTTAATCGCAAATCTGGAAAAACTTTTTTATTGCGATTAATCGCAATTCTATGTCAACCCAATATATAATATATAATGAACACACTAAGTCATCAATTTTACAATAAAGACTTTGTTTATTTGTTTTTCCCAACTCTGTCACACTTTTAAAAGCTGTGAGATAAAAACAAAACTTACTTTTGAATAGAAAATGCATAACATCTTCAAACCTGAAAGAATTATGTGTTAAGACAAAGCTTTAAATAACTTGAATTAAAGGACAAAACCTAACTAAAGTCTCGCCTCTCGCTCCAAACTCTTGCAACTGTCTGAGACCCCCTCTCTCCATTATTAATTATTCATAAGTTTGGGTTAAAAAACTGCTCCCCATGCAGTCATGCAGGGGGTGCTGGCTCTTTCCCCAGCCTTTTATGTGTATGGGTGAATATGTAGCAGCATTCATGGACTGATTATTTTTAATTAAACCACAACAAACAGTCAAGCAAATCTTGTATGATAACTGTCTTGAGCTTTAGTGATCAGAAGTCCATTTTATGAGCATGCTGTGTGTTTTGCTATGTGTTTGTTTCTTCGTGTTTTGTTTTTTCTATTTTTTTGTCCATCCCTGGTTTCCGTACACATGACGTCCCTGGCTATCTCTCCACACAAATTCCTTAAAAGGGGTCTCAAGCATTTTCTCACTCTCCAAAAGGTTTCAGACATCTCTTGACCTGTTTTTAATTGACAGCTCTTGATCAAAGATTTATACAAGCGCTCTAAAAGGGATAGTAACAGACTTTTGACTTTGGAGTGGTTCCAAATTCAGCATGAGCTCAGAGGAGAACCAATGCCTACTTTGGCTGTAAAAAGAATGATAAAAATAAAACTAACATGAACAAAATCACTTTTGCAATCACACTAACTATTAATCAGACTACATAAAACAACTACCATCTATTTGTTTTAAATAGTCACAGTAGCCTATTTGTAAATAATAGAGCTGGGCGGTATGACCAAAGAATTTAAAAAAAAAAATTTTACATTTATTTTTCAAAATTACACCCGTTTCATGGTATAGGATGTTATTAGCAGAAAGAATCTTTCCTAAATGGCCATTGTACAGCAAAACAACACCTTTCATGGAAGTTATGCCAGTATTTGTAAATCACAAGACTTTTGACATCATCCTGAGCCTTGTCTGGATTTCCTGTGTCCCATAGAAGTAGTTATATAAAAACATGCATTTAAAGGTTAAAGGTACACATGCACAAGTAAACAACAAAAACACAATTTTTTTTCTTATTTTAGGTGATATAAACTAAACATAAATAATGTGAAGCTGTGACATGAAGAGCTAACCACTAAAGGCAAAAACACTTTCTTCGTAATTATGAGATAAAAATGTACTAGAATATTTAGCCCTTATTTGGACTATCTTTGTCCCTTTTCATCCCATTGAAATCATACAGATATCATCATAATCAGACAGCTTTGAACTAAATGGCAGGTCTATTATTATTAATGTTTTTGAGAAATTACATGCACAAAAAACCTTAAAAAAATGCACAAAGATGCACTCCCTAATAGTAATATTTAACAACTTATATTCCACATTCTGTTAATCTGCAATATTGCAACACTCACATGGAGCTTCAGTGCTCAAATGAAAAGTTCTGTGCTCCTAGCAGTGCATCAGTAAAAATGATCCTCCCAAAACAGTTACCAGCTGCATCACTTTAGGCTATTTAAACGGGTACTGTGGTATTACAATAGCATGGTATTACAACCATTATACTAACACTAGTAAATAACAAGAAAACACAAACACTATGATCTAACAAATGTATGTTATTTAAAGTGTTCAGCATAAATTAACTCTTGGCAAACTTGGCAAAGTAAACATATACTACAATAATAAAATTAAACTAATGATCTTGTTGCTGGTAATTAAATAAATACATGAGCTTATATGAAATGTGTGTCTTGTACAATGCTGTCACTGCTGTAACAACAGAAGCAAAACCAAACTTTTCAACAAGTTTATATTCAACTTGTTGTGCCAATATATTTTATGTCAGTTGTATCCTATTTAATATGCTATTTATGTAGCTATTACGGAAGACAACTACGTAACTAAGGTTAACTACGTAATTTGTTCGGCATATTTCACACCCAACTTTTTATTCCCTTAACATTTTTATCTAAAAAACAGCTATGCATGATCCTGCTAAAAGCTAGCATATGTAAACCCTGTCTGTGTTTACCTTCATCATCAATCCACTTCAGCGTTATTGGCTGCTCCCTGCGGACGCGACACATCTCTCTTACCTCTTCACACAGCTCATAGAATGTCACGCCAGATTCCAGATCTGAGATCAGCATGTCCCTGCACAATACACACACACACACACACCCGGAAGGTAAAAATGTTACTACTGACTAGAGATCAGTTTTAGCTGCCTTTTCACAATACAAGAAAAAGAGACACTGGTTCTGGATTGACATTTTTATAACAAACAGTATAACGAAGTTGTACATAAAAGCTGGGTATAATCGTATACAGATAAAAAAAAAAAAGGAAAAAAATATTGTACAGTAAATCCCTGACAGCTGAGTATAGTGAAAAAAACGTGAATTTGTGTAAAAACGTACCAAACCAAAATAGCCCCCCAAATATGCTCCCAAACACTTTAATTTCATTTCAAACTTAGTGCAATCCCGTATTTGAACTGTACAGTTTACACTGAACTGAACATTGCTAGAATACCGATATTAATCCTGTATAGACTGTACCGTAATTCATTCATGTGCGTTTTCTTTTATATGCACGTTGTTTTATTTGGTATAAGCAGGTAAATTGAGTAATACATTAATTTAATTTACAGTAATAAAAATACAGGGCTTTAGGAAGAACAAAAGAAAAAACAGAAGAACACTCGAGACGCTCCACGGGGGATATTCTGGATTGCAGCTGCCAGAGCTGAGTCACAGGCCAGTAGCAAATCAACAGCAAGTGCCGAGAGAAGGGGGACCGACATGAAAAAAGCAGAAGAGACCATTCTTTCCCAGTAGAGAAATAACCACACAGCTGCAAGAACACACTGCTGCTCTACTTCGCAAACGGACAGGAAAATATTCTGAAAAAGTCTCCTCACATATCAGTACTGTTACTTCACACATAGTCCAGTGGAGTATAAAAGCTCAGCTCCTCTAAGGGAGCTAAGATACACTATATGGACAAAAGTATTGGGACGCGTTAATTAGATTAATTAATCAAAGAAAAAAATAACGTGTTAATATTTTTAACGCAATTAACGCGCATAGACACGTGACGTTACACTTTGTAGAATTGCAGCCAGACACTCTTGGTTAGAGCTGGATACTCGTATCCTTTTGGATTCGGCTCCCTCTGAGTCACTCAGTAAAGTGATCCGGATCTGCGAGTCACTATACGCCGGTAGATT
>JBBPDH010229660.1:0-17849 GCA_037974565.1 Clupeocharax schoutedeni | reverse complement strand
ATCCAGTTGTTATTAATACACCACTAACTCACTTTTTAAAAAATCATTTTAAATACATTTATGTTGAAGCAAATGCAAGAAACAGTCCACAGAAAGAACTTGTCTGTGTGGGTCCGTAGAAACATGTCAAATGTTAATTATGTTAATGATCTCACAGAACAAATATCATAAATTAGATTTCACAATATTCTGATCTCATTTCTGGTATTTCCTGAAGCATTTGCAGCTGCAGTTTTGAAAACCTGGCACTGCCACAACCTACCAAATTAATTTTTTATGTAATTTTTGTTTTAAAAAAATAATAATAGCAACAAATAAATAAGAACTTGATGTGTGTGTTTGTGTGTGTGGCACGCTATCAGGCACCCCTCTTATCTTCATATTTTGCTTGCAAACAGCCAGACTTTCTTGTGTTTTTAATGTGGACTGGAGGAACAGTTCTTTAGGCTGCCTGAAGGACTTTCAAAGACTTTCATTTTCAGTTCAGTCCCTGACCCTGACAGTTTCAGAGCAGTGTTTTTTGTTTGTTAAGACTATGGGCGCCGAAACCATTGTAACATTTAAAATAATTTGTGTCCCCAAATCCTCCCACCCACTTTCCCCTCCTGAACAACAGCAGAGACGTAGAGCGCTGATTCCCCCACATTAAAAATGCTTCTGGCAGCCATAGTTAAGAAACACAGTGACCTAAGTATGGATCATTCAAGCAGTACAAAGCACATCTAACTTAAGTCGAGTCGTGAGGCAGTGAAGAAACAGGCGGAGATGATTCCAAATGATCAGGCAGTGATCGCTATACTGGTGGTGCTGAAGGCTAAATGGTTGGAACTTCTTTATATAGCCATCCTGTGTCTTTAAGCAAAACATTTTTTTCCCTTTTCTTTCACTTAATATACTCAATATGCCATAGATAAGATCATTTGACAGACATATGTAGAAAAGAGGGGTGGCTCAAGGCTTTTGCACAGTATTGTACATTTGAATCACATACATATATAAAACATATATATTTAAACGCAGGAATACACATATTTATTCACATGTGGTGCTCCTGAGAGAGCAAGAGCGCGCGCACAGGTGAGAAGCTGACACTCACCTGGCCACGACTTCGTTGTCAACTTTGACAATGCAGTAAGGATCACTCGTCCCTGAGCTTGAAAAGAGAGAACAACATATTTTTGTTTATTTGTCGTTCTTATTAAATTGTCCGTTCCACCTTAAACGATGCAGCAGTTACGGAGGCACCTGCCCAGTGAGAGTTGAGCTGTTTAAGGTGGAACGGGTGTGATAGAATAAGAATATATTGCTGGGGAAATCAAGGTCTCGAAACTCACACATCTTTCGCGGGCAGGTTCCGTCCCTCCACGATTCGGAAGTAGAGAGAAGTGTTTTTGGCCATTTTCAGGACGGCGAGACTTCACACTCATTTCCCAGCCCGAGACTCCTCCATCGGTCGGGACTCCCCCGGACCCCCGCGCGCTCCCTACAGCCGGCCGAGCGCAGGCATGGACACATGGAGACGACCGTGTCTCTGACTGATCTGAGACAAACGCATCGCGGTCCTTCTGTTCCCTCTGCACACCCACGTGCGAAATGATGTTTGGAGATGTTTCTCTCGCGCGCGCGCCTCGAGGTGCTGTCAGACTCGCCCACCCACTCTGTCAGGAATTCTCCACTTCAGATCAAGTCGAACAAGTTGTGTAGTTTCGAATCATCCATATCTGATTAAACCCTCTTCATTTCCAACTCCGTCCACCGTGTACTTGTCCTAAGCGAGCGCTCCTCTGCGACCACCTTCATGCGCATTTCAGTCAGAGCGCAAGTGAAGGACACGGCTCCGCAGACCACCACCTCAACCCTGGCCGACACAGCACAGACCACCATGAGACCTGAGATCTGTCACCCTCTGCTGGTCAGGGAAGAGACAGACCTGGGAAAATGAGATAACCCTTTATTTAAAAATACACTTACCCTCCTGTTGTTCCGGTCAAATCTGACCATTTTTCGGAATGTTTATCTAGAAAACGCAGTTATTTCCATCAGTTTGTCGTAAGGTTCCATGACTTTGTTTACACAAGGCACCGGAATGCATATTATGTGAGATTTGTTTAATTATATTTTGTGTGTTTTATTAAACGTATGAACACTCATGGAGTTTAATAACATTCCAAAATAATTACTCAATAATATGTTTCTATTAAAAAAAGTTGTATGACCTTAGGTGATGGAGGTCTACAAGCCATACATAGAAAATGGAAGTTCAAAACCTGTTCACATAAATTTGAGTTAGTAGACACAACATTTGTGACAGAGGGAACACAAAGACGATTAAGCCTACATGAAGACAATAGGAGGGTTGAAACTGAGAGGAGTTATTGTAATTTTTTATTATGGTAGTACTCCTATTGTGATATTGATGTGGTTGTGTTGATGGGATAATGTTGTGATTGTATTTATGTGTTGGAGTGGTTGTGTTCATATAATATTGATACTGTTGATATTGTGATGTGGTTGGGCTGATACGATATGGTTGTATTTGTGTTGATATTGAGGTTGTGTTGATATAAATTTCTGTTGTTATGGTATGTTGTTGCAGTTTTATTGATATTGTTGTGTTGTTATTGTGATAGTGATGTGGCTGTGTTGATATTGCTGTGGTTGTGTTGGTAATATGATACTGTTGTGGTTGTACTGGTATTGTGATGTTGTGTTGTGTTGTTAAATTGATGTTGTGGTTGCTGTTGCTGTGGTTATGTTGAAATGATGTTATGGTTGTATCGATATTATGCTGTTGTTGTTTTAATGTTGTTGTGTTTGTGTTGACAATCTGTTGTATTGATATTATATTGTGTTTGTGTTGGTATTATTTCATTAAAATGTTGTGGTTAATCTTGTCATTGTGATATTATTATGGCTGTGTTTTGATATTGTTGTGATTGTGTTGATATTGTGGTATTGTTGTGGTTCTGCTAATATCGTTGGGGTTGTGTCAATGATCTTGTGATTGTGTTGACATTTTAGTGGTTTTCTATTGTGGTGTTATATTGGTTGTGTTGTTCTTTGTGTAGTTGTGTTGACATTTAGATATTGTTTTGATTGTGTTGTTATTGAGATATTTTGTGATTGTGTTGATATATTTCTGTGGTTATGAGGATATTGTGATATCCACGTAACCACATGGAGGAGCTCAGTGGGTAGGATACTTGCCTCTGGACCAAGAGGTCATGGGTTCGAATCCTACCTTCAGCACTACGACTGGGTCCCTGAGCAAGACCCTTAACCCCAAATTGCTCCAAGGAGAGACTGCCCCCTGTAGTTAGGGAATGGAAGACGTTTTGGATAAAAGCGTCTGATAAATGCTGCAAATGTAAATATTGTTGTGATTGTGTTGATATTGTTATGAATGTGTTGATACTGTAAAATTGTTGTGGTTGGGTTGATATTGTGATTGTGTTGACATTGTTATGGATGTGTTGATACTGTAATATTGCTGTGGTTGGGTTGATATTATTGTGGCTGTGTGGTATTGTGATAGTAGTGTTAAAGCAGCATTTCAGATGCTTTTGATTTATTTTTCCAAACTTGATTTAACTGTATTACATATGCTGTATTATGAACAATGTATCATTGCACACATATATTACACAGATATCTTAATTTGACATGTTGTTTACAATATGTAAATCATACATGACTTTACACACACTCACACACACACACACACACAAAGAGAGAGAGAGAGAGAGAGAGAGAGAGAGAAAGAGAGAGAGAGGGAGAGAGAGAGATGCGATTCCTACATTCCTGGAATAGTACTAGACATTTCAATTACTGTATCTAAATTATTAAATTATTCTGCCTATTATTAAATAAAATCAGGTATATCATCAGTATACGCCTATTAGTATTGTAATTACACTCATATGAACCTGGGCGTTTGTAATTGGCTACAATCTGTACAGGCGCGTCCTAGGACAACTATAAAAGCGCCGCTAGGAGCAGGACAGCGGGCCCTGCTGCTGTAAACAAACGGCTCAAACAGAAACCGCGTTCTTTAGATATACACAAAACAGACGGGCCAGAATTATCGCAATTTTTACCGTTAATGCGTGTTAATGTGTGTGTGTTAAGGCAGTGTAGCCTTTGGTATTATTGACTGCATGTCAGGATAGTTTTTTTGACTGTCCGTAGTGAATATTGGCTGTATTTTGTGCAGTTTGCGGTGAAAGTTAGCTGTGTTTTTCTGTTTGTTGAAAGTTGGCTCTTGCAGCTGTTTGTACTGCTTCTGGTGATGAAGAAGCTCCTCAGCAAAGATGGATAAGTACACAGCTCTATATGAGGAGCACAGCGACGCCACTAAACAGCAGGAGAGGCACTATTACCTCCTCTCTGAGCTCCAGATGCTGGCTAAAGACCTGCCCAGGTAAACTCTCAGCTGGACCAGAGTCTTTCAGTGGAAATAGTCGTTTGGGTTAATTAGACATTAGATTATGCTTTTCAGATATAATAAATGTAATCAGTTCAGGAGAGTTCAGAACCTACATTTCTCAGTATTAATATTGTTTACTCCATCATTAAGAGTCATTCAAGCATAACATGTCCACTCTGTCACACAGAATTTACAGTGCACGGTTTGTCCTGGCAGTTTTTTTTAAAGTTTTTTTAAGTAATTGAAACTACGAAGACAAGTTACGAATTGAGTAGTTAAGGGACTTTCATTTTAATGAAAATTAAATGATGGATACATTGCTACTTGAATCCATTCACAATGGAACTAATTGCTATACAGATTTGCATTTTAAGAGAATCGTTTTTATCTGAATAACTGTGATGGTCTTTCACACCTCTCTAGTTGAGATTTATTTACCACCGTTCTCTGTTCACAGTTCCTTTCAGCAGCGTTTGTCGTACACTACACTGAGTGATCTGGCACAGGCTCTGATAGATGGGACTGTGTATGAGATTGTTCAGGGCCTACTGGACATCCAGCACTTAACGGAGAAAAACCTGTACAACCAAAGACAAAAATTACACAGTGAGCACAGAGGTGGGTTTGTTTGTAGCTTTCAGTGTGTGCAGACTTGAAGACTGTGATATAGGTTCTTGCTCTTTATTTCTATTTCTCTTTATAGTACTCAAGCAGGACTTGATGCGGAAACACAAACTAGCTCTGCAGAACTGCAAATCTCATAACTTGACTGTACTGAAAACAAACCAGAAAGCAGAAACTGAGGTACGCTTAATAATTCCTTCAGTTATGAGCTGTCATACTGGAAGCATTTCTTCCATTCTGGTTTTCCGTTACAAGGCATAATGTTCTTTTATCAAAGAAATGTAGGTTTCTCATGCAACTAATTTTAAGGTGACTTTAGACTGTAATCCAACTTTTTAACATTTTAATTTCAGGATAGCTCCCCTTAATGCATTTCCCGTGTCTTTCTTGTATTGGGTGGCACTAAATAAAGTCTTGCCATATTTTCTCGATGCCTCATGCAAGGTTGCACTAAATACTCATGCCGAGGTCTGACATGTCTTATGTATTTTTGTATTATTAAAAGAGGAACATTTGACTGGATTGTAAACATCAGTCAGAATCTGAAGTGAGCATGGGTGCCCAAAAAAACAACCCATATTAAAAAAAAATGTTTACTGGTATTTGCTACAGATAAACAGCCCGTCACTGAGCCTGGTATAGTGGAGAAGTGTCCTTGACTAAGCACCGGCAGTGCTGTGTGCACGAAGTACAAGCAGATGAAACCTCCTGCCATGGAACCTGGCTTTGAGTTAAAAGAAAATATAATTGTTGTTCTTGCTACATTACATGTCCTTGTCCATGACTTGTTTTTTAGGCCTTGGAGCAGCGTGTTAAAGATGAGCAGAGAATGATGGATGAGAAGATCATAGCTGAGATGGATCAGAAGGTCCTGGACCAACAGAACACACTTGAAAAAGCAGGAGTCCCTGGTTTTTATATCACGTCCAACCCACAGGTACACTTATTTATATATGTATACTAAGTTACCTGTGTCTGTGCTATGACCTTTTTATCAAACACCTACTGTTTGTGTGTTTAGTTTCAGTTACAGACTGTTACACAATTTATCAGCTTCGTCTGATCAGTGGAAAAACACCCCCGCTGCCTCACTGCTGACCAGATTTTAGCTGATGGACCATGGCAGCATTTCAGTGTTCTGATAAGTGTGTTTTAAATCTAAGCTGGGAATCTAAGGTAGATTTGTACAATTTTTTCCCACAAGTATATTCCCACAACATACTGCATCTCTAAAATGCAACCAATGCAAATAGGTGCATTTCAAACGTGAGGAGTTCATCCATAATGTTTACAGACGGGGTCTCCCAGGAGGAAACTAAACTCCTCTAAAAGAGAAACAGCCACTGTATATCAGACTGAGAAAACTGAGCACCAAGCTTAGAGCACCAAGCTTATATCACCTCAAAGAAAGAGCAGCCGTGAACCCTAAGCTTCACATGTGTGGGAACTGAAAATGAGCCAGTACCTCTTAAATTAAGCTTTGAAGAACTAATTTCACTCTTTCCCTTAAGCCTGACATCCACTGGTAGCTGTAACATTTGGACCCTCATTAGGTGAATTGTGTGTGCTGTACAGCATTATTTTATACAGTCAAGCTATATTCAATTGGCTACATAGATCATTGTGTTATTTGTTGGTATTTTAAACAGTTGAGTCGGTTAACTCTTTCTGGGCTAGGGAAGCTTTTGTGGTCAGTTGTGTGGGCCACCAATTTGCAAAAGATCCTGAACCTCCACTCGTGTGTCATCGCTGTCGACTTGATTCATGGTCTCACTGAGGTGTTAAAAACCTGCCAGTGTCACTGCTGTGCTGAAAACGGCTCAACAGTAAAAGAACATCTACCTGACTGTGGTCCTGTGGTGGTCTTTTATTGTTAATTGATGGAGTCAAGGGAGGCTGACATCTGTAGGTGTATCTAAGAAACTGGCAGCTCAGTGAACTCTCTCTCTCTGCCTGTGACTGGTCTATTTGATTAACCTGTTCTTCTGTCTGATTTTTATAGGAAGTGACCATGCAGATGAACCTACTTGAGTTGATCTTGAAGCTACAGCAGAAAGATGCTCCGTCAGGAATGCTGCCCTGAGTGCCATTGGGTGGATTTGTTCATTCTCAGGCCAGTACATCTTTTGGCTGTGTGATCTAATCAGCTAATGGTTGCCTACATTTTAGGAGAGCCTTAATTTCCACTGTGTTTGCAGAAGTGCATGTATGCATATGAATTGGAAGGTCTGGAAATATCCTCCAGTGTGTCATGTCTCCAAATCAATGTCTCTTCCAATAAGTAGCCATATAGCAGTGGATACAGAGCGCTTGTAAGAGAATGTTGTGCTTCCTTCAGGTGACGAGGCACAGTCTCTCTTACATGGGAACTGTAGAGAGATTCTTGTGGACTCCCTTAATACTCTCTACTCTTGAGAATATTCCTCTGCACTCCTAATGTTTCTCATAAGAAAGGAGTTTAAATGTATTTTTTTGTTTTGTTTTTCAAGCTGGGTAAGATGTAATTTCAGTTTGAAATGAATTTTGTTTTTGAATAAATGTTAAGCAAAACATTTTTGTAAATGCACAATGAATCATTGTGATCTCTCTTTTTTTGGGATTTTTTAGGAGGTTGATGTAAGGTTTACTGCTCTTATTCGAAGATCTACTACCACCGGTGCCAGAAATATCACTTTTTTGTTACTGATACCAGTATCAAAGTCTTGTTTGTTGGCTGATGCTGATCTTAATTTCTTTATCTCAAACTACTAACCTTTTTAACCTGAAGTCCTACAAAATTCCATGCTCAAATTGCTTGAGAACTAGACCCCAATGTGATTCCTTCTCTCCATTTAACCCATTCACCAAGAGAAGCCGTGCCCAGCCTCCAGCAGGACATTTGGGGAGCACTGTGTTGGGACGGTGCTCAAGGGCCCCTCAGTGGTGGCATTGGTGGTTCTCTGATTCAAACCTACAATGCAAGGGCTACTCCCTAACCACTAGGCCACTGGCTGCATGAATTTTACAAAGCTTATTGTATTGTTTTGCACTAGGCTTCCCTATGTACTGGTAGATGACATATTTAGTCCACTGTACAGATATACACTATATATTACCTGCACTGCCAGTGTTTATTTCCTGTATTCTGCCTCCTAGGGTTGGACTGATGGACAAGGTCATTGTACAGTAACGTCCAATCTCACAGTGCCAAAACCTTTATTACTGATAGTCTTTTGTTAAGTGTGGGTTGGCAAACCGCTTATAGGTGTGTTGCTGTTCCCTTCTGGCAGTAGCAATGCGTTATTTACTACCACGCTCCCCCCATATCATCACTGAGAAATCCGGCAGGACTACTGTGTATTGCAGTATATATTCTGTTTGCTTCATGCCACTTACTGTTTGAGTATAGCCTAGTATATACTGATTGTATGAATCTCTGTTATCAGATGATCTCCGTATGCTTCGCCACTGATCCAGTATGATTCTGATCTACTATTTGGAACGATTACTACACCACTGAGAAACCACAACATACTTTTCTAAACCAGTTTTTCATGCTGATTTTAGATCTGCTTTCAGCTTTTTAAATTGAGTAATACTAGATTTGCAATAGACTTGCATGCGGTTTATATTAAACCACAGGCACCAATCAAGTAACCGTTTCAATATTTTCAGTGTGAAGTCTTCTGTCAGCTACCACTGTTTCTTCAAAAACGCTCAGCATATGATTATTATATGCTAATTACACCAACTATCATGTAATATATAACTAGCATTGTCACAAACTGGACATGCAGGCATACTAAATAGATTTGATATCAGCATGAAAAACACTACAAAACCCACAAACTTATCTCTGATTTTGAGCTGTTGAACTGTTATCAATCAGGAGAAATACAATGTTTTGTGATTATTAGTATAAGACTACCAAGACCTTATTTTGGACATACGAGAAGAACCAGTTCATTGGTTAAGATGGTTATTGAGAAGTTCAATAAGATAGATGGAGACAATCAGAAAAAATCACGAACAAGCCATTAGGTCTGAAGACCCGAGCAAAAGACAGAATCTGTTGGAGAAACACTGTAATTATGGTCACCAAGAGTCTTGATTAAACTTCAATATTATAGCAGCACATAGGTACAGTGTATTGCACAGTTAAGCTGGTAAAAGGTGCATAACACCCAGTACCTGCTTTAGTATCCAAAGTGTGTTTGAACTCTCAGTTTCCTTAGTCCGTCTATTTTGGAGGGATGAGATTATTGATCAATTAGTTATAGCTTTGAAGTGCATAAATATATTTATCCCAGGGCCTTCTATGAGGAACTCATGCATTCTAATTTCCTTCATGGCTAAAATGCTGAAGGATTTACAGCCAGAGGTGGGCAGACTGAATATTTATTGGATGGGTTTGTACTTTTCAGTGTGTTTCAAATGATAGTCCAGTTTTGAAGAACATCGTCAGTTAAATAATTGGGTTTCACCTTCTCTGTTTATGGTCTCTCTGTTTACAGTTTGTAAATTATTTTATTTGATGAAAGCTGGATGTACCAAGAAGTTCAGCTGTAGGTCTCTGAGGGACTCAGAATACAGGTGTCTTCTCTTTTTTTTTTCTTCTTTTATACCTTTCTTTACTTTTTCTCATTTTGCTTTCTGCTAGGCTACATTCACTTCTTCTCTAGTCATTATATTTAGAAACTGTCTGTGCCTTATAGGATTTCAGAAAAAGCCTAATTTCTGTTAAGTAAATAATTCCTGATTTTAAGTTTTTGCTCAATGAAATTTAATCACCAGACTTGTATTCGAACACTGCAAGTTCTGTAATCATTTCATTGTCTGGGAACAAAAGGGTTAAATAATCCAAATGCCCAACAGAAATGTATCCAATCCTTGTTCATATTTTTCTCTGTGGTATTCAATTTAAATAAAGTCAAAGTGAGGTCTCTTACTCGATAGGATGCCAGGAGCTGGATTGAAGTCCTTGCACATTAGATTACAAGCCTCATAATTAGGACCTGGTTTACATTTCAAGGAGAAAAAAAATCCTCCCTTTCTGGAATTTTTAAATCTCCTGTTGACTGTGAATACAAGTTGTAGTCTAACCAGGGTTAGTCAGTTGTTAGAAATGACGATGGAAATCACACAAGTTCAATATGCTGACTTACTGTCAGAACAAAACCTCATTCTTTCATTCCTTCATTTTCTGTAACTGCGTAACCTTTACGAGGGACATAGGTACCTGGCGAGTCATGGGTACCATGGGAGGGGTGCACACACCATTCACTCACACTTGCGGTCAATTTAGAATCCCCAATTCACCTTATGCACATGTCTTTGGACTGTGGGAGAAGCCAGAGACAGAACAAAACCTCATACTTTAAAAAATGGCAGTTTTACAGGACAAGCAAAACATTTAAGTTTTATAAAAATATTGTTCCAGTTCTTTTTGTTGCAGCAAAAGTCAGTGTAAAAGTCAACTGGTGTTATTCTATTAAAGTATGTTAATAGATGCTATAAGCTTCAGACAAAACAATTGTAATGCGTTTTAAATCTGTGTGTAATCTAGATTGACCAAACAATTGTCATAGTCTACTAGTGTAGTATTAGCTAAGGTGTTGATCCTAGTTGTGACTGTCTGTCTGTCTCTCCGTCTTTCTGAGTATCTGTCTGTGTGTGTCTCTCTCTCTCTGTCTGTCTCTGTCTCTGCTTGTCTCTCTGTCTCTGTCTGCCACTAAAGGCTTAACTGTATTTGTCATTAGTGCCACTGCTTTTACTTTAGAGAGCCTTCAGGTTGCTCTGTCCACTTCTGTCTGCAGCACACAGGACCCCCACCAGATGGAACCAGAGAGTCAAGTTTAAATCTCTAGCAGTGGGTTTGAGCACACGTAGCTGTGATGACCTGTTGTTGGAGTGGGGAGGGGGAGGGGGAGGGGGAGGGAGGAGGATCTGCAGTTCTACCTTTCCCCCTTGGTAAATAAAAGCATGGTGGTGCTCAAATATGGAATCCTGCCAGTCTGTATCCATATGTCATACACTGCCTCTATATAAATTCAGCAGGCTTTCCTCTGATTAAAGTATAAATCATAATTTATGCACTGCCCACAGACGCTATTTCATCAAGGTTAATAAAGAAGGAGGAAAACGCGGGATGGATGAGAAAACAGGCATATGGCCCGATGCAAAGTGAACCCATTGAAAAAAATGGCACAGAATATCTTAGGTAGAGCTTGCTGCTGTTATTCTTGAAGTAAATAGCGCATTTCTCTAATCCAGATTGATGAAAGGTCAAAGAGAATGTGACTAACCATTGCTCTGTGTAGACTGAACAGAATATTCTTTCCTCAGCAAAGCAATTTCATAGCATTCCAAAATGATTCCAAGTTCACAAATCCTGGAAAATATCCTATACAAATGCATTCTGTATCTACAGTTTAAATGTGATTAAAAATGTGATTTTGACACAACGGTTCCAGCACTTTTGTGTTGATATGTGTGATTCATGTAGAATTTAGGTACATATTTAAATCAAGTAAATGCAATGTATTACCATTAATGAGTAGTTTGGGCGTCTTGGTGATTGCTTTTAATCACCAGAATGTATTTCTGTAAAGTATTTTACTATTGTCTGAGGATGGATGTGGGGAAAAAAGCCTATGAGTAAAAAATAGCCCTGTCACGTTTTTATAACTTGAGGTTAAGTGTTTAGTTTAAGGTTACAGTACCTCCCACCTTTTTTTTGCTTTGATAGTCCCAGCCCTATTCCAGCCAGCAGCCCTTAAGAGATTCCCCTGTCCCCTTCATCTTTCAAAGCTCTAATCTAAGGTCACCCAGCAGACTAAAACACTTTAAAACTAGTACAACAACCGGAATCTGATAACCGGACTATAATTCAGACCACATGGTCTCAGAGTTGCTCTCACTGACACCAGTAGCCATGATGGTAAAAATGGGTTCTCTGAGAAAAAGCACATTTAAAATAAAGAACACTGGAGGGTCCTCTAACTTTGAGAAGGTTCTTCACTGTCACACATCTCATTGACAAAAAAAACACGCATTACAAGGTTCTTTAGGGAACCGAATGCAGTTTGTTTCCATAATTGACTGATGTTGGCGCGAGTGGAAGTTCTAGGAGGCAGTTGCTGGTAATTACCACTCACAAACTGATTATGGTTTGGAAATCCAGGTTAGAGAACTCTCCAGACAGTCAATTACGGAAATGAATCAATTGAAGCCCAAACATGCACAATAGCCCCGTAGCTATGCGTCTGGACTGCTTGAGCTTGCATTTTTCAGCGTAACTTGCTAATCGGATTTTTACACGTGCTGAACTCGATAAGCTCTCGCTTGGAGTGTGAGTTGCAGAATTGCTAGAGAGAGCAATGCATTATAAATGTTTAAACGCACTTCTAGGTCTTTAGTTACTCTTGCTAGGGGAAAGCCACCCTCATCAGCATTTCAAAGTTATTTTAACAGGTATGCGTCATGTAACGTACAATTTGACACGTGGTGTGTGTTTTAGTGTTTTCTGTAGATGAATGAATGCTGGAAATATACGAAGTTGTTATACTTGTGTTTGCCATACTGCTGAGCTCTTCTAGGGACATTTTCCATAACAAATGCCTTTTCTGGTTCACAAAAGAGTTACTAATAATTCAAGTACGCCCTGGGCAGAAGATAAGTGCGTGTCCGTGTCATTGCATACATATTGTAATTGCCATCCGTCAAAATTTGCGAGGACATGTCGGCCTGTCATTCTTATTTTCCCTTCTCTCCTGCTTCCTCTAGGCTGATTGCCTCTCACTTTTCATTTGTCTGGCTTCCAATGATCTGACTAGTCCAAGACAATTAGAGTACTGATCAAAAACGTTCATCGACTTAAATGGGGGAAAGTGTCTTCAGCCACTCTGAGTCATTGACCCAAATGCTGGTCCAGACAGGTTAAACTATTTATATGAGTGCACGCTTGTCCAAGTTGATGTTAGGTCAGACTGGCACACCAGCCCACATGAAGGCATGCCCATTTCCATCCAGGAAAAATCTCATTTAACCAGCTGATGGTCATGGTGTGGCCTTTCTCAGCAGCGCCTTGATTGGTTGGCATGTGTAACGAGCCAGCCAATTGGCTCGTTTCCCATCTCATTGCGGCCATTTATTAAATGGGGAAAATTCATGACCGATACCAGCCATTAACTGGCCCTCGAACATCAGTGAAGGGGTCATGGGAGATTACAAGATTATGCAACATCATTGTCCGATTTGATTAGTCGCCACTGTTGTTAACTCTACAAACCAAATTACTTTGTTTGATGGATGAGTCAGTGGGCAAATATAACAAGGAAATTGAAAACGCTTGGACCGTATCTCACTTCCTCCCTCGTCTGCTTTTTCCTCCAGTCCACCAAATCTCAGCGTGGGCTCTGGGCCAATCCGTAGGACTCTGGAAGAGACCTGGAAGGTGGTGGCTTCTTTGCAGTGCTTGGGCAAATCGCTGTATTTTCAATTGAGCAATGAAACGGATGGCCGTGCGGTCCAAGACCATGAAAATCTTAAGACCACTGGATTGTACAAAAGTGATATGTTGCCTGACTTTTCCATAAAAATCCTTACACGTCTCCCCACTCATTTAAAATGGGTTTTAATTCCTTCAACAAACATGAGCCCTGGTAGTGGATAAATATTTCATTAAAATAATCTAATTTCATTTAAGGATGGTTTACATTTGGCTCCATGAAAAGCTGAGTGCAGTCAAGTTTATAATCCCCCACAGAGTGGTTACGCTATAATGTTTCAGTTCTCGATTAAAATCTTATGGCTGAAGATTAGCAAACACATAAGGTTTTTATTTGGGATGGAATCATTAAGATTAAATTTCTCTTTGACAGAATCTTCAATTATTCTGGAACGGCCGTGAGAACAGACTGAGACACGGGGTGTAGGTTAGAGAACTGTCATATTAAGAGCTCTGAAAGATCATCGAACATGAACAATATCAAACCTTTAATCTTAATTCAACTTCTGATTTTCCAGAACTCTGCTGCTATAAATGGTTGCTACTCTTCATGACAAGCATCTGTTCATGGTACACACGTGTCCTGCTTACTTCTTTGTAATTTAAATGACTTTTCCTGAGCCCGAACACTGCCTGAGGTCTTCTCACAGAAGTGTGAACAACACATATGTCTATTTATGTCTTGCCAACCCAGACAAGTGGATTCAACATGCCCAACTTGTGGAGCTTTGTATGTTTCCGATAATTAGTAGGACAATGAGAAGCTGTAAATGCTAATGAAGACATGATAAATGTTTCCAGCTTGATGGACAGAGCTGTAGATGTTTCTAAATGGAACAAGCTGTAGAGCACTAAGAATGAAGTTATAATCAGGTAAAATATCTAGAACATATCCTATTTCAAAAGTAAAGATAAAATCATAATAAAAAATAAAGGTACGAAGATAATTATACTTTCTAATTTGTAATGTTAGTCTCTCATTGTTCATAGACTTCCTGAAATACTGAATATTGAAAGGTCCCACTTTATTTGGATAGTCCATTATAGATTATTTATAGATGTCAAATTCTTAATAAACTACCTGTGAAGCTCAGTTGATTGTCTACAGTGTTTGAGTTAAGACCACTGTCTCAGTTAGACTTAGAAACAAAGTTGAAGTTTAGCTTTTGGATTGAGGTTGAGAAAAATTAATGTGATATTTCTAGATCTTTAATTGAATGTTACATAATTTTGAGATATCCTACCTTTTTAGGAATAATGTGTCCAAAAATAAAATAATTAATGATGGTGTATATTGAGAAGACAAGATGACAAATATTTCAGTAAAATACTTCACCAATTTTTCTTTTGTGTAGGGGGTCCGTTTTCTTCCCAGTGTATTAATTCAATTCAATTCAATTTTATTTATATAGCGCTTTTAACAATGGTCATTGTCTCTAATTCCTACCCACAAGTCATCCCTATCTCTTAAATTCACATCCTTCAACACATGCAAATGTTGCATAATCTTTTTAAACTGTGCTTCAGTGGGCAGCTTAGCACGCTTGGAGGAGAACCCTAATCTCTAATTCTATTACTACAGCTAACAAATGCTTGCTTCCAAGATAAAGAGATCAGTAGACCATTTTGGACTCCTGGCTGAAAATGACTAGCACGAAACGTGCAGTCTCTCTGTAATAGGGAGCCTAACTTTTCCCTAATTTCTGGATTGTTTTCATTACTGTAAAATATCCAGGATAAAGCATTATACTACACTTTATGCTTTATGAGTTTTTTGGGAAAACGTAGAGGTGGCAATTTCTTAAGAAATGAAAGTGAAATGTGATGGGAAATGGTCATAATTAGTTTGTTTACTAAAGAACCACAATATGCCAAGATAGAACAAACAGTGTCATCTGGATGTTTCTATTCACTGAATCATCTTGACTGGCAACTCTGAACTTTACAAAGAAGCAAGCATTTACAGCCTTAGGGCTGAATGAGTTTTATTCAGTATATCTGGTGTTACTATAGGCTCAAGGAACATGCGTCAAACTCAAGGCCCTCGAGGGCAGATCCAGCCCATAAAGCATTTTAATCTTGCTGTGAATGAATATGGGCTGTAGAGTAGGGGGGGGGGGTATGAATTAATAGTGTGTCCACTTATGGCTGAAACTAAAGGGACCACCCTCCCTCATAAGCATCGTAAAACTCCGATCACACATATGTTTTTGAATTCGCCACAACTGATAATAAGCCCAGACGGGTTTGTATGGGGTGTTACAGGAAACTGTGGAGTTTAAAAGGTCATTTATGTCTGGAAAGATTTGGTTCACAAATGCCAAACCACTTAGTGACACTGTAAGTTTTGCTGAGGCAGATGAAAGAACGGAAGTCTATCCAGAAATACACTGGCTATGCTATGTGGGATTTGATAAACGTTTAGGAGAGGAATTCCACCATAAAAAACACTCCATTGCGATGGTTTTACCTATTAGATAACTGAACCCTCATTGTTAGAAAAAAATGTGATGCATCACTTTTGCACCTCATTTTTCATGCAAACTCTTGCATGAATCCAAATTTGAGCAGCATATTTACAGTTTTTTTCCGTGGAATCCTTCAGAATAGGGTTGAGAAAATGTAATCACTACAAGTACTTCAGAAGCTGAAATATTAAGCTTCTAAATGGAGAGAAAAGCTGATTGTAAACACTGGACTCTGGATTGGAGTTGGATTACACAGAAAAGATTCTGAAGGCCAGGAGCATCTCAGGGATGTAAAATACAACAGGATTGTAGAAGTGTGGGCGGAGCTAGGGCTTTATTAAATATGCTACATAGAAAGTCCAGCTAGACGTGATGGGACATGAATCGGCTAAATGCACTCCAGTAAACGTGATGAGTTTTGATACACTTTTCAACACCGTTTTACATGTTAGACGCCATTAATGAGGAAATGGAAAGCCAGAAGAGCATGAAGAGCATGTGGAAGTTTCCACAGTTGGGTAAATTAAATTTACTTCGCGGGGCAAGACTTGTGTGAGCTGGGGTGTGGGGACTGATCCTGTGCTTCAGTCTGCATGGCAACATGATTTCCCCTGTACATTATAGACAGTATGTACATAGGCAACACAGTGGACAGATTTTCTGAGACAGTGTCTCTTAAATCAGTGGTGGTGAACTAATTCAGGCCGCTTACATGATGTTGCTGGGTTGCCACACAAAGTGTTGCAGTACACGAGAAGTGTCAGGTGAGTTTAAAGCTGATTGTGAATAATACCACCTTTCAGGTTGAGGTTAACCTGACAAATTCCACGACACTTTGAGCTGCTGAATTGCAAAGATGCATTCATTCAGAGGTTGATCATTCAGAGCTACAGTATTGTCACTTCTGTAGTTCATTCTCTCATTTGTAGTGCCTGGAGCCTCAAGCTGGAACAGTGCATCCTTCAGCAGCGTCTGAAAACCCCTTCAGGAGCAAAGGCCAGGTCCCTGCGCTATTTGTGACTTTCTTTAGCACTATGTGTCTTTGAGCTCCACTGGCTGAAAGGAATGAGACTTATTTGTCAGCGCTACTGCTCAAGGAATCCATTTCTTTTTCATGTTCACAGACCACAGTGTTGGAATTGGTCATTGGACTCTCTCTCTCTCTCTCTAGATGCACTTTATGCGAATTATTTTATTAGATTGTTCAAATATAGCCCAGGAGCAAATTTTAGCAAATAGGTCTGTTTCATGCTATTTTACAAACACTCTGTTCCTGTTATTTTTCCCCCTCTAACAGTTTTAAACTAGTGTGGCCTGCAGCATCATTTACATATTTCTCTATGGCCCTCAGCTAAACTGAGTTTGACACCTAGGGCTGACTGGCTTGTCTTACTGTCAAAATACACTCCCGAAGACATTTTAGGAAATATGCCTAATGCCCTGGCACATGCTCAAGAGAGGGCAGCACTTCTCCAGTACACCCAGCTTATTTCCTGCGTTAATGAAGCCGGCACAGACCTCGCGCTCAGTTCCTCTGTACTTAAGTGTTACTACAGATGAACTTGTTCAGTTATTAGAGGCATGGAATATTACAGACTGGAAATCTCTCTTTTTTCCTTTAACAGAATGTATTTCTTTTCTCCAGCTATAAAATACTCTTTATTTTCATACTAATGCTGAGATAAGAAATGAACGAGTCAAGAGTTATTTTCTTTAGGGAACAATTTCCTTAACCGATAATTATTATTTGCTGAAACACATATATATTGTGGCGAACGGTGGAAGAAGGTGACACCCAGGCAGGCAGTTCCATTTTCTCCATCTTTATTTTGAAGCACACAGC
>JBBPDH010229641.1:0-12313 GCA_037974565.1 Clupeocharax schoutedeni | reverse complement strand
TAATTAAAAAAAAAAAAATATATATATATATATATATATATATATATATATATACACACACACATATTTTTATTTCTTTTTTTAACCTTATCCAATTTGATTTGAGTGGTGGACCATTCTTAAAATCTTAAAACAGCAGTTTTACCAACATAGCAGCACTGTGAGGTGGAGTTTTACACAAGTCAGTGTCACTGCAAGTGAACGAGCAATGGCTGTAAACCAGTGCAGTGTAGAAGATTTATTTCTGGATGGTGAAGGTATAAGCATAGTATAAACATTAATTAATCATTTCTACCAGAGGTGTTCCAGTGTTTGTTACTAAAGTTGTTTTTGTTCAGTTGCCATAAACAAGTCAGGGTACTTTTATCTTGGTTATAGAATGCGAGGCAAAGTGCATCATGTGGTTTTGGTGCATCAAAGAGCGTGTGACAAAAACACGGTTGGTCAGTCTTGTGGTTGGAAACATTCAAACCATGATAAACCCTTTTGCAAAGGTGCATGCATGGCTATGCAAATGCACTCCTGCCCATAAAGTACAACTAAACACAAACTAATAGGTTTTCTTTGTTGGTTTTTGTTTTTTTTGTTTTATTTTATTTTTTTACAAATGTCACATTCTTAAAATTCTTAAAGTAAAATAGCATTAACTTAAATGTAATTGTAATAGAACTTAATTAATTTAATTGTATATAAAATTATTTTTCTTATGTAATATGTAATACGTATAATATATATATATATATATATATTGTATTTGAATTATAACTACTTGAAATGTTCCTCAGTGTTTGAGGTGTAAATCTGAATGTTTTGTTGATGCGCTGAAGTGGACTCCAGCGTATCTGGATGTGATCTGAGGTGCTTCTTCCTGTCTTTCAATCTGCAGGAAATGAGCCCCTCACTGTCTCCACCTCCACAGCGCAGCCCCACTCTCTTTCTCACCTTATATGGTTGTGTGCTGTTGCCACTGGTGGTTTGAGATATGGAAGGCCTCAAAGGTCAAAGACCTCATCAGTCTGTCTGCACAAATACCAAGCCAGCAAACAGTAAATGAACAAAAAGACATTGTTACATTAAGAGAATAATACATTAGAATAAAAAGAGATAAAGGCCATCGTATAGTTAGAATAAAATATTGTAGGGAGTCTACCTTTAAATGCCTGTAGAAAGTTTTCTTACAAACCTGAGCAATTTTTAGCATATCTATTCTCATGCTGCCTTTAAGTTCTCAGAAGTTCCTCTTTTAGACTTTAGAGGTCGTAAGTATGACGTGATGTGTTAATGTGGTTAGGGTATGAAAAACAAGTTGGAGGAGATTTTAGCCAGCAGTGCTTGTGAAGCTACGATAATGCAGTTTACAATCAGTTACTACCATCAGCACCTACCATGGCTTGGAACTGGCAACTTCGGAATGTCAGGTAAACAGAGTTCAATTAAAAAAAAGTTTCCCACTAATAATTTTGACACTGTGGTGGCTTTCTTGTGCAAATACAATACATACAATATTTTTGACTTAGCTTAAAGAAAAGGAGAACAAGAATAAAAACAAAAAGAACAAACTGATTAAAAAGAAATTCATCTTTTTCCAGTTTCTAAAAGAACCTTTATCCCATATGGTGTAATTTCAAAAGCCTCCTAACAACATATTTTTCATATTTTATACATGTTATGGGCCATAGCGATGTTAACATATTGTCCCTGTCCAGGACAAGGGCCAGGCCGTTATATATTTGAATGGGTGGAGACCAGAAATACAGGTTTAAAAGTCACTGATAAAACCTGATAAAAAAAACAAAACAAACTTTGATATTTAACTGAGTGAAAACTGCATGAATGCTAGGACTCGTTTTTTCCCAGGACAGCATTGCCCAAAGCATCACACTGCCTCCTCTGGCTTGCCTTCTTCTCGTAGTACATTCTGGTGTCATGTAGATATCCTCATGATCTAAAAGATAATGTGATTCATCAGATTAGCCCACATTCTTCCAATGCTTCTTATGCTTTTGCAGGCACTTTCAGTCATTTTTGTTGCTCTGTGTTCTGATATCATTCCAGCACTTATTCAGTAGAAGGCAGTAGCTCTTCTGTGGGATCAGATCAGACAGATCAGCCTCTTCTTCCCACATTCATCAATGAGCCTTGGACACTTGTTCCTTGACAGGTGCAATTTTAACAAGATAGCTGATGTTATTTGTCACCTGTCAATGGTTTTAATTTTGTGTCTGATAAAGTGTACAGTCCCTTCATTCTGCTAGTAAACACTCACATATCTTTGTTGTGCTGAGGTCAGTAAAGCATCAGTTATTTTCATTCTGATTAGATAGCCTTGGAATGCAAGCTTTTCGACATTGTAGCACTGAAGCTACCGCATAACTAGGTTATTATGTTTATACACACGGTTGTATTAAGCCTAAGGTGCTATGTGGTATGTACAATGACAGTGCACAAGCCTAAACTTCCAGTTTATGGGCTGTGTGACTGGGGAAATGCCATGTATATTCAGGGATTGACATAAGTGGTATGCAAAATGGGCACCAGTACTCAGTCTTCATAGTGCAAATGCCTAATTTGTGACTTCACACTGCGCGCAAAACTCTCCCGGAACCACACGGAGACAAAGACCCTGACACAGACCCCCCAGGACCCCAGCGCCAAGACCCCCTCGAACCACGGCAAGACATGGACTCTAGCATGAACACAACCCCGCCCCCCTGAGTCCAGCTGAATCTTCTAATGAATAGTTGGGGGGAAAAAAGGTGCACATGTGACAGAGAGAGAGAGATTTTAAAAAGTGTGGATGTCTTCCATGCCTGTTTGTTGTTCATAAATACCTAAAGAAAAGCTGTCTGTGACACCACGCCCCAAAGGTTGCCTTCTAGTCAACCCACAACCAGTAATGGATAAGTAACTGCCATTCTTTGGTGGTTGTTGTGGTATAGCTCATGGTTGCCAAGAGGTTGCTATTATGTTCCAGATGTTTGCTGTGGCCTTTCTGGTGGTTGCTATGTTGTTCCAGGCAGTTGCTAGATGCTTGTTAGACCTGGTCGGTTCTAAAGTGTTTCCAGTTGTTTGTTATGGTAATCCAGGTGGTTGTTACAGTGCTGATTATGGACATGGTGACATAAGAGGGGCCACATATCATTAAATGTTCCATATCAGGAAACCTGGCTTTAATATGAAAAATATCAATATACCTGATTTTATCTAGGAAAAAATGCCTTTTTTAAATCACTATTGTGTCCTGTGTTAAACAAAACCTGGTATGTTTTGCCACATATATATTTGTCTCATGAATGTCACTGAGAGACTGTGGACGAGAGAGCAATGTCCCACACCCCCCAAAAGGACCAAGACTTTTCACACACACGGCAACCCATCCACCACTCTGCCCAAACCCAGCTACCATCTCAAACCCTGTCCACTGCCCATCCATACGTAGACTGATGCATCCCCCTTACAGTGCCTATGTGGAACAATTGTCCCGGGTGATGGTGATGGTGTAGCGATGGTTGGCTTTCAGGACAGAAAGCCCGGGCCTGAGTTCAGATCCCCAGCACCTGCAGACCAATTGTTGGGCTAACCATCGGCTATAGTGATGTTAATCAGCTAAGACAACGCCTCAAGCTCCACCCCCAGCTGAGAAGCATAAACCTGGTTTATGAAGTTGCCTGTGGCCCCCAGAGACCTCAACCCATTCATGGCCCAACCGGAGGTTAACCTGAACTGGGAGGCAGGGAAACAGTAGGCAGGGTGTAGAAGATGGGGATAGGAACAGGGTGATGCGCCCCCCACAACTCACCTTGTCTAACGGTTTCTTGACTGGAGACTCATGTTGCATTGGGCATGTTTAAGACAAAAAAATTTCTCGTTTATCTTATCTTTTTAAGAACACAAGCAGACACAAAAATGCAGTTGTTTTTTCCACAAAACTTTTTTTGTTTAAAATACCATATACTAGCAGTATAATGACTTTTCATTTCAGTTACAAGATGAAATAAAACAAAGAAATACATTGATGATAAAAAAGGCAAATTACTGGACCAGATTAATTTAGATTAATTTCTTTAATAACGAGATTAAAAGATTAGTAGAGTGTACATAGTACATGATACCACATCATAGCCGTACCATGCATGGTGAAATACTGTTTTGCTTATATTTATTACTATATTGTTTATCTGATTTACTAAATGAACATTTTCATTTAGGCATGGATTTCTGAGGCACATAAAGTTTTACTGCTGAACATAAATTGTCTCCAAAAAAATAATCTGCGAATAAATGTCCTGTCTTTCATTGACTCTGTGTTCTGGAGGCCCACGACTGTGAACTCCCTTGGAGCATGCAGGAATGGGCAGACAGCCAGGAATCCATGCTGAAACACTACTTTATTAAATCAAACAAAAACAGAACTGGGAACGATGGCCACCAGGAATCAGAACAGGGTTCAAAACCAGGGTACAGGCAGGGAAGGTGAGGCGCTCAAATGAGGCGATGGACACACGAAGATGGACTAACACAAACAGGCTTATATACACACATAATCAGAGGGCTAAACACAGACAGGTGGAACTAAGGACATGTGATACACAACAGAAATCATGTCACAAACAGAAGACACGTGACCAAAGCAAAACCCAGAAAACTTCAAAATAAAAGCCCCGCAGAACACAGAACAGAAAACAAAACAAACTGAAAAGCAGCGGCCACTAACGGCCGCCGACCGAACCGTGACAGCAGCCAGAACCAGAATCACAATAACAGATGTCACATTAGATGTTGTCAAGGCAATAACAATCCAAACGTTATTTCCTAAAATGAAAAACAGATTGACTGATGTTTGAAAGTGAAATATATCTCACATTGGAGCCCCAGCACTGAAAGAACACTCGGTATCCAAACACCTACCTTTTAGACCTTTTAGAGTTTAGTTCCATTTCCAAACAGTATGTGTCCACATGCAGCCACAACACAGTAGTAAGTTCCAGAATCAGAGAGGCTGAGGCTCTTCTTGGGAAGTTTGTAGAGACAGCTGTTTGGAGAAGAACCAGACTGTTGGGGTCTCCATGAGTGTAAATGACTCCCGGATGAGACTCCCTGATCCATGTCTGAACCAGTACACACTCTGTTCTCCTGCACAGCTCAGTGAAGCCATTAGTACTGAACATTGCAGTGCAGCAGAATTCCCACTGTCCATGTGCTGTGAAAACAAGACTGCAATGTCTAATAAAACGGTCATCTTTCTGTATCTTTCTGTCTTTTTAAAGAAATGGTAAAAGGTCAGTATTTGTAGGACCCCTGTGAGTCTGTGAGGGTCTTTGTGGTAGAACTTTCCAGCAGATGGCAGGTTAAGAAAAACTTTTGCTAATTGCTGATTGCAGCATTAAATGGTACATGTGGAGAAAGACTCACAGTCACAAGGTTACTACCAGCAATATTCTCTCTATTACTATTATAAATTCTTCATTGTGTTGGTATGTGCTATAGAATGTAGTAATTTTAGAGACTGTGAGTTTGAGGTGTGAGGTTGAGTGTCAGAAACTGAGACACAGTAACAAGATTATTTAGGTAACAAAGAAAAGCAAGTTACTAAGGTGGTGGAAATTTTGCTTAATTTTTCCTAATGAATGACTGATACACACTTATGTGTTTTATAACTGGCCGGCATATGGTGCCTGTTTACGCGACCAACTCTGAAACCCAGCAGAGAGTTAAATAGACAATACCTTTGTTTTAATATATTAAAAAATGTTAACTTGAAAACCAAAAATACCCAAATCAAACTTGTGGCATTTTCAGGCCAAAGGAAAGAAAATGCATTCATACATGTTAGCTGGTTTACCAAATGATGTGTATGATATCGCATGAAACAAAATGAATGCTTTCTTTGATTCTAAGCCTCAGGTGGCATCACCATTTGTTATTGTTTAGTATAACTAATATATGTGTCTCTGATTGACTACTGTGGTTCTCCTTTGTCCTCCAATACATGATGTAAGCAAACATGGAGGTCTGTTAGTATGATACAGTCAACAGGAGGAACGGGCAAAAGAAATGCATGGTAACATTCACCCTCCTATTGTCACGGCTGTAGGCCGTGTTATGTGTTTGTTTTTGTTTTGTTGTGTTTTTCTTGTGTTCTTGTACTTTTATTTTGACTGCTGTTTTGGTTTCCTGTCTGTGTCACGTGTCCTATGTTTTGTAGTTCCTTTGTAGTCTTTAGTCACGTGTGTTCCCCCACACCTGTTCCCTGTTAGTCTTCCACAGGTGTATCCTGTTTTCCCTAGTCCTGTCTGTGTATTTAAGTTCTGTTTGTGCTTCAGTTGTTTGTCGATCATTGTCTTTAAGAGCCCTATGTTGTATATTGTCCATAGCCTGTTTTTGAAGCCCTCGTGCTCTTGTTTGTTTCCTATTGATTTCTTTAATAAACACATCACACTATGCAGTCCTGGGTTCCTGCCTGTGCTTTCCATGTTAGCTCTCGGTGTCGGGAGGTTAGTCCCCGGCACCGCGACACTCTTACAATCAGAATCAGAAAACTTTATTTATCTCGGAGGAAATTGTAATCGAGAGAAAAGGAATCGGATTGTGGATCATTAGTAAAAAGTCTTGTCTTCACTTTGCAAAATTGAAAATAAAGAAGCAAAAAAGTCACAATCACAAACACCAGACAAATATTTACTCATTTACATTCTTTTCTTTCATTGAATGCTGTCTGCTTAGAGAACCCAGAGACAGAATCAGAATCAGAAATATTTATTGATCCCAGTAGAAATTGCTTGTTACTATACAGAGACACAGAGACAAGAAACTCAAATAAAATGAATAGTATGATAGAGCCCTTTTTGCAAAAAGAATAAACATTTATAATAATTAGGGCTGGGCATGTTATTAACTTAACACAACAATTGTTTGATCACATGTTAATGCAGGTTTTAATTTTAAATCCTTTAAAATCCTTTAATTTTGTATGTTGCTTTTTTGGGCTTGTGAGTGCGTGCAGCACACAGCTCTATATCCTGGCTGGTTTTCATGGAGGTTGTGCATCCCATTACTTTGGTCCATATTATACAACAACAGGGACAGCTGCTATAATACTCTGGACTCTGAGGGGAACTAGTTTTACTATAATAAACACGATAAATCTTTAATGCCCTGCACTGACAGATAGCTTTGGTTTAATATTAGATAATATTTAAATTGAGATTTACAGAAATATTTGAACTGTAACTGTGTATCTGTGTTAAAGGGAACACTGCTGTTAAAAAGCTCCTTATTAGTTTAAAGTGTTTAAAACAAACGTTATTGCACTTTTGTTAATATAGCGTCATTTTAAAAATAAAGAGACCAATAAACTAGTTTTAAATTAATTATTTAATTATGCATATAACAATGCGGCGAATCACAATAATCACAGACAACCATGCAATTAATCGTTGTCCAGCATAAATAATAATTTAACTACACACCTAAGCCGCCTCACCTTTAACTAAATGCACTTTTAAGTAACAAACATCATACTTAACTGTGTGAGTGGCCTGAGTTAATAGGAATGAAGCCCTGCATGAAACTCTTGATTTCTGTGTTTCAGTTGTTTGATTCCTCTCAGAAATCACTGTTGTATAGAATAGAGTAAATATTACAGTAGTTGCTTTTTTGTATACGCAACATCGCACTACACCCCACCCTCATGTATAAACGTACACATGAATATTTAATATTGCTTTAAATGTCATAATAAAGGGCATACATGCTGAGTGACTTGTCTTATTCTCACTGACACATTTCATCATAACGTGGACCCAGTGTATATATACACTACCAGTTTTCCAATATTTTCTAAAAAAAAAAAAGATGTTTAACAGGATTAAATGGAATGGATAACAGGTCAAAGCCAGTGATGTGCAAAAAATGTTTGAGCGGTAGTTTACATAAATAAATAAATAAATGAATAAATAAACAAACTGTGAGGTGCCAAAATATTTGATTGGTAGTGTAAAATAAGCAAACAAACAATCAATAAAGAAAGAAAGAAAGAAAAAATATTTATAAAAAGAAAGAAAGAAAGAAAGAAAGAAAGAAAGAAAGAAAGAAAGAAAGAAAGAAAGAAAAAGAATTCAAAAATATTGAAGATTACAAAACCTGGACGTCACTGTACTGCAGCGTTAAGTGTGACCGCTAGGGGGCACGCCTATGTCACATGCGATGCAACTCCACAGTTGCGTCACGCTGTTGCATATTCATTTATGCAAATATAGGATTTCCGCGCGTTTACGTTCTCGTTGTGTAAGGGACACGCGCTAGCTCAGAATAATTTTTTGTCGCCTTTTAATTAAACGGAACTCTGGCTTTCTTCGTGCGCGTGTGAGTTTTGGTGCTGAATGTGATTCGAAAACGTGCAATTTTTTAAACAATTCACAGAGAAAAACGTGATGGGGCGGGGCCACACAGGCCTTGCGTTGCCATTGGTTGTCGGTCCTTTTCTCAGCGTGTTGTTGAAAACAAATGTAGAGACCACGCAGCCAATCAGAGCGCGTCGAGCGTGTGGTTACGTCATGACGTCCAGTGGTAGGGAGAGGAGCTACACAGTCGGGCCGGACCGGTGTTACTGTGTATTTTCTCTGGATTAGACTGGGTCGTAGATATGGTGGTGAATTCGGTGCACTGGTTTCGGAAGGGGCTGCGGCTGCACGATAACCCGGCCCTGCAGGAGGCGCTCCGGGGAGCAGACACGGCCCGCTGCGTCTTCATCCTGGATCCCTGGTTCGCTGGGTCCGCCAACGTGGGAGTGAACCGCTGGAGGTCAGTGCGCTCCGAAACCACGGCCCGGTTCTTTACAGGCCACATATATACACACACGCACACTACAGGCCTGCTGTGTAACTTTGAGTCCATCGAAGTCATGCAGCCTACCAGGTCACGTGACGCAACATTCTTTGTGTGTGTGTATATATATATGCTTGTTATTTGTTATTTCTATCATATACACACAGTAAAAATGAAACAACGTTCCTGCAGGACCACAGAGCAACACGAGCAGCTTTTACATTTTGCACACGTACACACACACACACAAAAAAGATCCCTCATATATGAAGCCCCACAGTGCAGGACATATACGTTCTGGTGGGATTACCTTAGGGTCATGTGACCTATCAGTGGTTCTCACAACCCTACAGGTCTGATTATGTTCAGTTTTGACTCTATAGCGGAGGGAAGTTTATTAAAGATTATAAAATTCCATATTAAGGTGCGCTCAAAATCATCCAAAGCTAATGTCGCTGTGTCTTATATGTTATACAGCTAAAGCAGTCTGGGGTCAGGCGTGTCATGTTAATTTTGTGTTTACCCAGTTTGTCCCCAATAAGTTAGTTTCGTATTGCGCAAAAAAACGAAAATCATGTGAATAATTTGAGATAAACGATATATGTTTTATTTTGATTTGCAGTAAGATCTTCGTGGTAACAGGCCAAGCCATTAGCACTGCTTTAGCCAAGTTACCTGAATAAGGCAGTCATTTAGAAGCCTGAATAACGTCTGTCCTCCTGAGGGAAACCCTGCCTCTGCAGATCTAGAAGATCTACTCAGTAATGTTCTTGTTTTGTGTTCCCACTGTGCATCCAAACTTCTGCAGGCCAGTCTGCCACCGCCGCCTCAGACACACATGTTGCTCAGTTAGCTTTAGCTGCAGCGGCGTATAGACGGGATTTACGAACAGGGCCCACAGTTCACATAATACTTTATTGATCACCAGCAAAATAAAGCTCAGTGAAAACGATACACAGGTGCCTCTGCTCAGCTTTAGCTCCGAATGAAGGTGACAGGAGATGGGGGAGAGAGGATGAACGAAAGAAGAGGGAGAGGAGCAGATGAGGGAGAGAAGAGAGGAAAGGGAAAGGAGATAGGATGAGGGGAGTGGAGAGGAGGTGAGACTAGCTGAGACTAGCCGCTGTACTCACGCCCACTTGGTCACTCGGATTTTTATGTAACGGCACACATTTCTAATTGCAGTGTTTTCTTCTGATACCTTTAACTGAGTTTGGTGCTGCGCACTGGCAGATACTTTAGAAATGACTAAATAAACGTGAAGAAATGCGTAAAGGTTATTGTTGTCTGGGTCTTGTGGCTCTAAGACGAGCGTCACTGTGATTCACAATATTAGAAGTATTCAATCCATTTTTTGATACGGGGAAAATAACACCCCATATTAGTACTATTTATTAATGTTAACATTTCTTGTTTATCAAAGCATCATAATCAGTCAACCTTTATTACAGACCCAAAGTCCAAACGAAAGATATCATGCAAAAAATTATATACCAAATACCTACACGGCTGTCAGTGTCACTCAAAATAAGACTCGTGTTAAATAGGCGTTAATGATGCGTTAATGAGTGCTATTGTTTCCATTACTTGTTTATTAAAGCAGCCAGACTCGATACAATAAAATACATACATATACATGGCATAAGAACCTGAAGAAAATAAGGTACTAAAATGTAGAGTGTAGAATTGAACCTTATGCTGGAAAAGCCCAAAACAATTTCATTTTCAGATATATTAAGCCGGCAGATACATTTTATGTAAGGTTTCTTAGAAATTCTGAGAAAGTATTTACTCCTCACTTGCACGTTTCATTCATAAAAACCTAATGCTGCTAAAATAAAGTGTTCCAAAAATGTCTAGTTCAGTCCTAAAACAGCTAAGTTTGCTAAACTGAACATTTAAAAACTGCTCGTGTTGCTCTGTGGTGCTGCAGGAACGTTTTCATTTTGACTGTGTGTATATGATAGAAATAACAGAGAAAAACCTGCCTGACTCGACTGAAAGTCTAATTCAGTCAAAGAAAGCGAAATCTAAAGTTAGTGTTGCTAAAATGAAAGTTAAAGTTCTAAAAGGAAAGTGTTGGTTTAGTTCAGTCACAAAAAGCTCATGTTGCTAAAGTCAAGTTAAGTAGGTTTAGTGTCATTTCAACCATGTACACAGACGCCACTGTGAAACCCAACAACTAACTAATATATGAAGTATCACATACACTACTAGTCAAAAGTTTGGACACACCTCACCATTTGACAATTTCCTTTGTTTTTATTATCGGCAACACTGTAGATTAATGTTGAAAACATCACCTGTTGCTCTGATGACAGCTTTGGCATTTTTTCATGAGGAATCAACCTGGAATGGTGTTTAATTAACAGGAGTTCTTCGTCAAGAATTCATTAGTGTAGTTTCTCTCCTTGTTAATGTGTTTGGGATTGTCAGTAGTGATGGTCAGGTTGGTCCACAGTTAGTGATCCTGTTTCACTACGGTTCTACTGCACATTATGGCAAGAAGCACTTAACTAAGTAAAAAAAATAAACAGTCCATCATGACCGTATTACAGAACAGATTCTGGTTTCTTTAACCCTTTTTGTTTAGTGCATAATTTCATGTGTTCCTTCATCATTTTGTTTGTTTTCAATATTGAGCTACAATCTAGAAAGTAATAAAAGCTAAGAAAAAACATTAAATGTGTCCAAACTTTTGACTGTTAGTGTATATTCTGTATTCTCCTTGCTGCTTCATGGGTCAGCCTTGGTCACTATGAGTCGTTAATGATTGAGTTTATTAAAGGGTACCGGTAGATGATTTCTTTCCTCCTCTTTCAGTCTGAGTGTTGTGGTAATCAGTGATTTTTTTTCCCCCCATTTTTAATCTGTTAGGTTTTTGCTGGAGTCATTAGAGGATCTGGACACAAGTTTACGGAAGCTCAACTCCAGGCTCTTTGTGGTACGAGGACAGCCTGCAGACGTGTTTCCCAGACTTTTCAAGGTCAGTCCCTGAATCTGTGTCTACCTCCTTTACCCTCAATAAACGGATGTTGTAGTTTAACTTGCAGCTTGTCCTGACCTAGTGACTAAAAGAACTTCTGTTCTAGGGCTGAATTGCATAGTATCTTTGGCCCCAAAGCGTCCACTCTCCAGTTGGCTTTGGTGGGATCGGCAACCACAGTAGTTTGAGATGGAAAGTGGTAAAATATAAAAAGCTTGGTCATATTGGAATCTCCTTATTGGCCAGGTACACATGCATGTTTGGGGAATTTCATTCTGTAGCATTTATGAGGTCAGACACTGATGTTGGACGAGAAGGTCTGGATCACAATCTCTGTTCCAGTTTATCCCAAAGGTGCTGGATGGGGTTGAAGTCAGTGCTCTGTGTGGGACAGTCAAGGTCTTCCACACTGAACTCTTTCAGCCATGTCTTTATGGAGCTCACTTTGTGCACTGGGACACAGTCATGCTGGAATAGAAAAGGTTCTTCCCCAAACTGGGC
>JBBPDH010229631.1:0-12314 GCA_037974565.1 Clupeocharax schoutedeni | reverse complement strand
TGTTTTATTATCTTCTGCTCGGTGTGGATTAACAGGTGAGTGACCAGAACAACAGCTTGAGAGAAACTGCCTGAAGAGCACAGAGACTCTTTATACTGTATATTATAAAACGTCACAGGGGGTTTATCACTGTATGTTCAGAAAACACTGACCACATTTTCCCGACCTCTACTCTCTACTCTCTTTGACCAGAGTTAAGTGAGTAAGTAAGTGAACTTTATTGTCATTCATACCGTACAACAGTACAACAACGGAAGGGCAGCTGAACGAAATTGCGTTCCTCCAGAGGCTCAGTGTGCAGACATAAAAGACAAGTGCATGCAAGACAACATACGGACATTACAAACATTTCCATGTGTGTGTTAAGTGTTCAGACAATTTGAAATATGTGTGATCATACAGTCCATGTATGTGACATGTGTCCAGAACATTCAGTTATTTAACAGGGTTTAGTATTCTGACGGCATGGGGCACCAAGCTTGTTAAATCTGGTTGTTCTGCAGTGCACACTGCGGAAACATTTTCCAGAGGGCAGAATTTCAAAAAGTTCATGTGATGGGTGTGTGGGATCTTATATGATCTTTCTGGATCTGCTTTGGCAGCGTGAGTAGTGTAGATCTTAAACAGATGGTAGTAATGTCCAGACGATTTTCTCCGCCGTGCTTCGAAGCATCTTCTGTTCAGCAGCAGAGCAGCTACCATACCAGACCGAGATGCTGCTTGTCCATGTATTTTCTGTAGTGCCTCTGTAAAAAGTCGTTCCGACAGGAGAGGGGAGGTTTGCTCTTTTCAGCCTGGAAAAGTCACTATTGTGACCTCTTGACAAGAGAAGTGGCATTTATGGTCCATGTCAGATCATCTGTGCCGTGCCCTCTCAGAAACATGGTGCTTTCACTGACTCCACATTAGTTCCATGGATTGTAAGTGGCCGGATTGTAAGTGCTTTCTCTACTTACAAATCAACGATGATCTCTTTTGTTTTGTTGACATTCAGTGCCAGGTTGTTTTTCCACACCAGGCAATTAGTTGGTTAACCTCCTCTCTGTATGAGGAGTAGTCGGTAGTGCTGATGAGGCCCACTACTGTTGTGAATAAACCGCCAGAAATTGTCCATATGCTGATGTCTGTAACTTCTCTAATGAGTTAAGAAGGTTTTTTCTCTGCCTTATAAAGCTGCCATTTTGAAGGTTTGTTCCAAAAGCATCAAAAGATATATGGTTCTAAGGTCCGTTACCTTTTTATGGGTTCTTCTAGGAACCGTTGTTTTATCTGGAAGTTCTTCAAATTTTGAAAAAGTTTATTCACAATCAAAAAAACATTAACAGAAATACCACCCACTGAAAGGTTTTTGTGTGGCATCGCAGAATGAACCAATTCTGGTTGCCTTATTTTTAAGGGTGTACATAATATTTCAGCTGCATTATTGTTCTTGAGGGTTTTAGTTTAACTCAATTAATTACTGTTTCAGATGTGATTCATGCATTGCATTACATATGTTGGACTGTTTAGAGCATCAGTAAAATTATAATACCAAACGGAAAAATACAGCAGGAATTACAGGCGCTGTATCTTAGCTGGCCTGTAGTTTGGCTTTCATGAGACCACTGTTAAAGCTCAGGGTGGAATTAGTTGGTTTTTTATCCTAAAAAAGAATTTAGTGCATCATGACAATTTTCATATGTCTTGATCATTTTGCTAATATTAGGAATAAAAACATCAAAATACCCAAATGAGGCAAAATTCACTATGTGCATAGTTTATTTTCTTTTTGAGTGTTTATGCATGTAAATAGTCAAAGAGCTACATGTCTTTACTTTGTTTAATATTTTTACGATAATTATAGTGTATTTTCAAAGAATTACGGTGCATCTTCCTAGCATCACTTCATGACATAAAATCTATCGTCATTATGACTGTTGCTATAGGACTGATGCATGATTGAAACTATACGATGGACTGCCGTTGTGCTATTTGTGTTAAACTGCAAATAAGAGAACAGAGCATGTGGTTTCTGTTACAGGAAACGGAAAAGGAGAAACATGGAAACAGGACATGAGCTTGTGAGTTCTTTCTTTGTCTATATATATATATATAAATGGCATGATCAGATAAATAGTCATGATCATTACATATTTGGCGCCACCTTAAAGTGTCAGATACAGGTGCAGCTTAAGTCATCTATAATGGATGAGAGGTGATTTACTTATTTCAGCGTCATCATTGTGGTTGTTAAACAACTGCATACGAAGATTTGCATGCAGTTTCTATTCCTAAATACAAGGCCGGGTACTGGAGACGTTTCTATGTACGTGTATACGAAGACCTTATAGTTCATATGTTGCCCAAGGATTTCTCAGAATAATTTACTGTAATGTACTACCAGTGTTGGATATATTGCAGAAGAACTTAGATTAAAATCCAGGACTGCAATATAACAATGAAGTAAAAAGAATTTTCAGTCTAGCTTTTCTTTTTGGTTTCATTTTAGTTTCCTGCTTCTCTTTCCCAAAACAAGTGTTGTTGTTATTAGTCTTAGTAGCACAGCTTTTATACAGTTTAGGGGCACAAACGGCAAATTAAATTCTAATGGTGCCTAATTCAAAACTCAAATACAGTAAAAGTAACTGATTATGTGCAAAATCCTTAAAAAAAGGAATAACACATTCTTAAAGGTATCTTACTCAGAAGTCTTTGAGTTTGTTAATAGAGTATATAATCTATTACTAGTCTATAATAAGCCATATATAAAAGTGAAAGTGACCATTTTGTCATACGTGAACACACCACTGCACACAGTGTGACCAGCACAAAATTCAACCTCTGCATTTAACCCATTCACCAAGTGAAGCAGGGGGCAGCCAGAAACACGGCGCCCGGGGAGCAGTGCGTGGGGACTGTACCTTGCTCAGGGTACCTCAGCAGTGCCTAGTGGTCTTGGGGATTGAACCCAGACTTTCTGGTTGCAAGGCACATGCTCTAACCACTAGGCTACCAGCTACTATAGTATAGAATGGTAAACAGCGAGAGCTCTTCACCCCTTCAATGGCTACCTTATTGCATGTAGGCTTTAGTCTGACTGTTCTAAATTAATCTAAAATTTTAATATGGAGGAAATATGAAGATCAAATAACTGCAAATAAGATATATGGTGAGTACATACACATCGATCAGCCACAACATTTAAACCGCAGTGATTAGTGATTAACACCAATTACCTCATCACAATGTCAGCCATCATGGATATTTGGCACTGAGTGAACAGTCAGTTCTTGAAGTTAAGGTGTTGAAAGCAGGAAAAATGGACAAGTGTAAGGATCTGAGTGATATTAGCAAAGGTCAAACCAATTAATAGTATGTCTGGGCCAGAACTAGAGGAGCATTATGTTAGCCTGTGTAAACCAATCCCCCTGAAAAGCTCTTGTAGCACAAATAGCTAAAAATGTTAATGCTAGGTATTTGTGGTGTGTCAGTGTTTTATAACCATCCAGTCCATAATGAAAGCCAATAACCCACAGCTTTGTGGATAGTATTTAGATCCTACAATGCTATCATACGGACGCCTTGGTCCATTTGAGTCGCAGTGTGAGGTTGATGTTTTTGACAACTTGGCTCCTGGCATTCATGTGTGTGTTACTTTAGGGATAATGATAGTCCCTAATAGCAGTGGGGTCTTTCAGTAGGACAGTGTGCCCTACCACACAGCAAATGTTGTTCAGGAATTTTGAGGTTGAGGTTGAGGTTTGAGGAACAATAAGCAAACAGTACAAGATGTTGACTTGGTCTCCAGAAATTCCCCAAAGCTAAATCTGATGGAGGATCTTTGCTGGAAAACTAGTTTGATACTAGGACTTAAAGGACCTGCTGCTGGGGTCTTTGTGCAGATACCACAGCACATCTTCAGGGGTCTTGTGAAGTCCAGGCCTTGGTGGGCCAGAGCTGTGAGGGACCGACACAATTTTAGGCAGGCGGTTTAATCTTTATAGCTGATCAGTGTGAACGCTCTTTCATTCTTTAGGACATACCTAACTTAGTGCAATGTGCGTTTTCATATGTGAGTCTGCTAGCACATTAACATCAGTTCCATTTGCAACTAACCAGCCGCCGGATGCTGTGGAAGCCTTAGCTGTGTGGTTAGAGCCTTAAAGATCGATGTGGGCTAAATACATTTTTTTTTCACTACTATAGTTTCTGTACAAACTGTAACTGGACCGTGAGAACTTTTTGTTTTAATTAAAGTGTCTCTTAAAATTATCAGACTTTTTATGTTATAACAGCATATTTTCACTGATGAACTTTCATTCTTTTCTCTAACAGCTTTCTGTAATAAACATGTCAAGAAAGTTAAAACTAAAATAAGTAATTTAGTTGAAGCTCACTCTAGACTTTCTGCATGAGAAAAATAAAAAAAAATAGTAAATAATCTTCCAAATTAAGAACAACCCATTTAATAACCTTGGAACTATAAACAAATTGCTTTAGAATACGCTTCCAGGGGCTTATATATTATACTTCCATATAATATTATATATATTATACAAATATATACACACACAGTACAGTGCAAAAGTCTTAGGCTTATGCAGATTCTCTGAAGCCATTTAAATCAGCATATTTAAGGTTTGTGCTATAAAAATAGGCTTTTCACTATACGCTGGTGCCCTTGGAACGTAACGCCCGCGAAAAGTGCCCGGTGGGGGGTGGGGTTGTACTGTATATATCTAATACTATGCTAATAAAACATCAAGAGTCTCCAAAAACTTTGTATCGCAAAGTGATACAATCTCACCATCTGGTGGCTAGAAATAGTAAAGCATTCTTAAAACTTTATTTAATTTTATTCGTATCAAATAGGAAAGTTCATCTGATAAAAAATTGCAACGCCACAAAATGTCTTATATAAAATAGTTTCTAAATAGAAAAGTGGACATCCTTTGTTGATTAATATAAGACACAGAGACACAGAAAATTACAAAAAATTGTAAAATTTTTTTTTGTTTTTTTTTTTTTGCTGAGTTTAACATATTGGGGAAAAACATAAAATGTTCCATAATTTTTGCAAATGCCAACCTTTATTTCGTAATTTTCTTGATTGATGAAATTATGCAAATAAACAGTAACTGTGTGCACCTTAAACTGTCAATTGAACGTTGCTCCATGAAGGTAGCTAACCATCAGAAAGACTTTGTTGGGAAGAATATTTAAGATTATATAAAGATTATGTATTTAAAAATATATATATATATTTATCACCTGGCACCTCACCTGGCAGGCCATGATGAATTTAACCTTGATATTTTAGATAAATGTCCGGTTCATGCAGTTTTGTTCTCTCCTCCAGACTGAGTTTCACTTTCGTTTTCCATTTTGAGCTTGTTCACGGAAGTTTGAAACCTGTCTCAGACTTAGGTGTGACTCATGAGTCATAACTCGTAAACCACGGAATTATTTCCAACGACCCAATATCCATTCACCTCCTCCCGGTGTCCCATTACTTTTGTCAGATGTGAACGGTTTTCAGCTAGTAATAGTTTCCGAGCGGTAGTTGGAAAGGGGTCACGAGCCCCATTTAACTATGGAGTTTCACATTTAGAGTGACAGCTATACTTTTCATATTTAATATTTAGATTTAAGATCATTTAAGGCAAATCCTCCATATTGGTAAGTAACAGACCATTTGAATCGTGGGGCGTGGCCAATTTGAATATCTTCTAAACATTCCAAGCTCAACATTTACAGCTAAAAAGTCCCACATTTAAAGTCGCCGTTTGTAAACGTTGCCACTCAAAAACTTGAGACTTGACTTGGACTCGGTAAAAATGACTTGTGAACATCTCTGGAACATCACTGTTGGAACATATCAGTGTGTTTCTCCACCTTTACTCCTGTGAGTCTCATGTCGGGCTGAGGGTGAAATGACACAGCAGCAGCAGCGTAAGTTCCAACGTTCCAAACTATGTTTATTAACAGAAAGTACACACAAAGTCAAATCTTACTCGGGAATAGAGGAGTTTCCCGACTACGAGGGGGACCTTCACCCTTCTGGATCTCCTTTGTTTCTGCATAGACACTACGTTTCCCCAGAGGACCTTTTCTCCATAAGAGTTCACTTTCAGTTCGTAAGAGTTCACTCCATAAGAGTTCATTTTCTGTTCGTAATGTCCTCTCTTTCTATCCACCTCAACCCCCGTAAGAATTGCAGGTCTCACCACCTGTGAGCCAGAGGCGTAGACTCAGCTCCTGGATAGAAGATAGACAAGAGAGAGGGAAGGAAGGAGATCGCTGCCAGCGAGAAGTGCCACTCGTCTTCACAAGCTCCTCCTCCGGCCGGGTCTCCTCTTTCATCGTGCTTCCCCTCCATTCATCGTGGAACCCGACTTTCACAGTCCAGATAGCTTTTCCTAAAAGAGACAGTCCCACAGAAAGAGTCACGAGCACACTTACACCAGACTCAGACCAGATACGTTTTCTCTGTTGCTGAGTGCGAGCACTAAACTAAATACTTTTACAACCCAGGTGAACGTCACCTTCCCTCCAGCACGCATTCCAAAACCCCCCAAATACTTTGGTGTTACATCTTGGGTATGTTAATGGGGTGACCACGCACCGTTTCCCTGGAATGGACAGGCTATAAACTAAACCCTGGCCAATCCCTGAGCACCAGAACCTAAACTCAAACTACCACAGCTGAGTGTGATCATTTGGTGCCACCTTGTTCTCATTCAGCTTCCAACACACACACTCCTACTAACTTTAACTAAACCTAAAGGCTGCCTCAAACAGCAGCTACCCTGAAACTTAACTGAAACTAGAACCCCTGAGTGACGTGCACCAAACAAACTTAAATAAACTTAAAGGCTGCCTCTAACGGCAGCCACCCTGAGACGTCACAGTGAGAACTGGGATAGACTCCAGTATCCCCCAGTGACCCTGGTTAGGATAATTGGCTGGGACAATTTACATTTACATTTATGGCATTTATCAGATGCTTTTATCCAAAGCGACTTCCATTCCCTAACTACAGGGGGCAGTCTTTCCCTGGAGCAACTTGGGGTTAAGGGTCTTGCTCAGGGACCCATTGGTGGTGCTGAAGGTAGGATTCGAGCCTGTGACCTCTTGGTCTTGGTATCCTACCCACTGAGCTACCTCCACCCCTGAATGAATGAATGAATGAATAAATAAACAAATAAATTTTTTAAAACAAACACCATCTATTTACACTTCGTTTAAACTGATGGCCAATGGTCCAAGCTAGTTTTGGTTAAACATGTCTAACATTAACTTACAATACTAATTCAGTTGCTTTTCCCTTTCTGGTGGAAAGGAAACCCAAATAAAATGGCTAGGGTTGTGTCATAGCTCAAGAAGATGAAGCTTTACGTTGGTTATTCTAAGCCAAAAGAATAAAAAATGAGGTCAGTGTCCAGTTACCAGTGGAGTCCACTGTCGTAGTCATACCAGTCGACCTGCATATAAAGCCTCATCAGTCAGCCAATAATAAATCTTATTATCAAAGTACATCGATATCTGTGTGTTCTGTATATACACCTGTGATCTTCTATCTTATTACCTCTCATTGTGTTGCCTTGTTCTTGTAGGACCTACAGTTAATCAGGCTTCACGCTCTTGTTGATTTGACAGTGTTGCCAGTTCTATAGTAATTTCTCAAGCCATCAATCAAATAACTTGCTTTAGCTGCACCACTGAATCTACACACTGTAGCCCAGTGCCTTGTCCTCATGCGACTTCAGTGAAGCCTCGCCATTTAAAATATGGTCCGAACCATAAGACAACCTTGTGTGGGTTCAGGGTGTTCAGAATTAGCTGCGGTGTGATCTGTACCATAAGGATGCTAAATGATTCATATTTCAGAAGTGGCAGTGTTCATAACAGTGGAGGTGTTGTTTTATTCTGTTTTAGTTGATCAAAATAATGAAAAAGAATAAAACCAAAAAAAAGTGTTGTACCTCTGGGAAGGCACATCTCAGCAGGCAGAAGACTGCCCCAGATTTGCCTGTGTCATAGCACTGAGCTAAGAAATACTGCATTTTTTTTTTTTTAAAACTATATCTGCAGATACAAAGTTATGGAGGAAAGCCTTTTCAAATGATATACCATGGCAGCAATGGCTTTGTTTAGGGAAATAGCGGAGAGCATCTTGTTGTTCAAATGCTCATTTGATGTAAAGACATGAAAAGCTGGGGTGGGGTGGGGGGAATAAAGCACAGTTTGCTGGGAACAAAATAAACCAGTGAAAAAAATCAGCGCACAGAAGCACAGGCACCAATATGCCACTTTAATCCCCCAAACAGTCTCTGAGTCAGGTTCCAATAGTGCAAAGCAGAAGAAGAATCCAAACTTCACTGTTAAAGTGAAAAAAGATCTACCACAAATAGCCCTGGACTTGGATGTACAGTTGTTGCAAGCAACTTTTCTTGAGATTCTTGAGGCTTTAATAAGCTTTAACATTAATTTATAGTAGTCATTCCATTTGTCTTGTTTTTTGATGGGAAGTTACTATGTTACCTGGTCATTTTAGTAAATAAATTGGCTAAAATTGCATCATGGCTATCAAATTAGTACTACCGTACCGACAATAATAATACAGACAGTAATACTGTGCAATCTTTACAGGCCATAAATTCCCATCAAACCTTAAGTAGGTGAAGCTTTAAGTTGGTCATTCTAAGCCCAAAAAAATAAACGAATGATGCCAGTGTCCAGTCACCAGTGGTGTCCACTGTCTTAGTCAAGAATCCAGACTTCACTGTTAAAACGAAGTAATATCTGCTCCAAATAGGTCTGGATTGGATATACAGTTCTTGGAAACACCGTTTCATTATGGGGAGGTTCTTAAAAGCTTTAAAAAGGTTTTATACCTGCTTTATACTCGCACATCTCATCTGCAGCAAAAGTGGTTCTCAAACGATTCCTCTCAGCCTTCCTGGTGACCACAACAACTGAACAGCTCTTCTGTCAAAGAAACCTCTTTGCCACCTTCATGTTTAAGAGCGTGTGTGCAGCCTGCAATTTTGCGCGCGTGCTTTGTACTCGAGTCGAGTCCAGCCTTAAAGAGGTGGCGGCGCCGGTGCTTGTACAGCGTGTCAGCGATATCTTCGTATATGGCAAAGAGCAGATGAACTGTACGCTTCCGGAGAGAGGAAGAGATACGAGACACTTACAAGAAGTGTGGAGACAACAGAGTGCGATGAGCATTGAAGCAAAAATGCAGCAGGGGAAATCTGTCAGAGGTATCAAAGTCCTGACAAGCTGAAGGGAAAGATTCAAATACAGAAAACACACACACACAAACACGCAACCCGCCTCCAAACGCACACACACACACACACACACACACACACACACACACGTGCGCACGCACCAGTCTGGGGGTGGAGAAGCAAAGCTTAACGCATTTCACTTGGCTATTGAACCCCTGCCCACTCACAGGGAAAGCAGCAGTGTGTAGGTAAATCCAGCCCTGCTCCACAGGTCTCTATGGCCACTGTCTTCTTTCAGCTTTCTTATGATTTGAGATCAAATTTTGCACAACAGTTTACACAACAATGCCCAATAGCAGACGCTGGACAGAAAATATTATCAGAGAATGTTGCTCTCTGGTTCTGAAGAAGCTGTTTAAGCGGAATTTATTCCCCAAGAACAATACGAGCACAATTGGACTGCAGTCAAACATGAGGCTAAAGCAAGGAAAAACAATGCACTCTAGCAGCTCAGGCTGGAAAATCTGATACAGTATAGTTATTATGATGCTTGATATTAAGAATGCTTTTCCAACTATATTGTGGCTATCGCCAGTACTTCTAGACCACCAAATAACCGCATCAGTATTCAAGTTTACAGCAGTTGTAGAAAGACTGTAAACTACGATCAGTGTATAGTTACATAAGTGGCTTAATGGCTTATTGGAAATCAGTCCGCTATGCCATTACCTCATTTAAAAGGCAGTTTTCTTGTATTTCACAGGTATCTGTTTGTGGGTATATTTTTGGGTATACTTGTATGGATATATTTTGGGGTTTTTCAAAAGTTAAAGCTTACCAGAAATATCATATTTACATTTCTATTTTCCTGTCTCTCTTTAATCCTTTTTCATGTTTTCGTATTGTGCCTTTCTGACTGATATATGTAAATGATTTGCTGACATATCAGTGTGAAATGAGATTGACATATGTAAATGATTGGTCTCAGTTCATTTAAAAAGCAGTCCAAGATGCCATGCTTATATTAGTGTGTGTTGATACTGGCTTTTCATGATACAAGCCTCTACTTCACTGCTTATTTTTGCTTCTTCATTTGTAAAGAAGACAAAGAAAATAATAAAGATAAGAGTTTTACATAGCCTTTTTGTTTTAACTGTGCTATGGTGATCCACTCTGTCTCTAAACTCCTTTCTTTCAGCTTAAATTTAACCAGGACAGTTTCATAATGACACCAAGCTCTAATAGTTATGGGCTGGAGGTGGCTGTTAAGCGCTAGCAAGCTGGGACATTATTGCAGCTTCCTGATGCCATATAATTAAACAAAAGGTATCAATTTATTTGACAACACTTTGTTTTAGAGAGCCTATTAAGGCCTTGTTATTTGTTCAGTAAAGCCCAAATGATATATTTGTTACGAGCTGTAATTAGTACATAATCAGGTATTTTTTATGTGGAAATGATTAATAATTGTATTAAATTAAAAGTTCTTCTAATGTTCTTCTAAATTCTTATCTTATCCTGTATAGCTGGCAATATTTGATTCCTGCAAGTTCTAGGTAACTTCTGGAATATATTGCATTGTTGCAAATGAGAATTTAAGGCTAATATTGTCACGGGTGTCACAGTGCCCTGTGTGTCCCCAATGAAAACCACAAGGCAGGCAGGTGTCCATGACTGTGTTTTCTTTATTTTGACAAAAATAAACCTGGCTCGAGGGCCCATACATGAAGTAACTGTAACGCTAAAGCAATAGTGATAATAAAGTAACGCAATGGTGCAACGATGGACCAACAACCAAGGTCCACATAAACCGAACCTAAATACATGACAGAAACCAATCACAAAACACAACACAGCTGAACCAAGACACTAACGGACCTTCAAAATAAAAGTCCTCTTAACAAAACCCAAAAACGGTGACCCCTACCGGCCACTAGCCGAGACATGACAAATATTTCAAGATGTATTCTACTGTTCTGCAAGTACAGTTTTAGCCATTAGCATAAGTCACTAGCCAAAGTGTTAAACAAACTTTGGGAAATCAGTTTACACCCTATATTCTAAATTAAAGATTAAGAGAAGATCACATGTTAGCTGGGGATGTTTTAGGCTAGTGTCAATTAATTTTAACCATTAATTTTTGTTTTATTACTTTAAGAGTATGACACTATTATACAATTATTATAAACTAAATGTATTTATTTTTCAATGTTTTATAGTTAAATTAAGGTCTGTTCAGTTTATGTGATATTTCAACAAATACTATTAGTGATCTTGAAATAACAAATATTATTTTCCTTCTAATCCTATGTTTTGCTTTTCAGAATTCTATACCAATTGCAGGTAATCATGAACAAACCAGAAGTGTTTAATTATGGCTTCATTGCATAAATAACAAGATCTTAACAAACCCCCAGTAGGTGTTCTTTGAAATAAAGGGTAACCAAACAAACTAAAACTACTCAAACACTCCCACATTACACACACATTTATCAAAATGTCCCTCAAGGCAAACACGGTGACCAGAAAAAGCACAGGTGAGCCAAGACCTGACCCCACTTCTGACACATCTGGGAGAATTTTCAAGTTGACTCCTTATGACTTCTGTGCTGCTGGTGCAATTTATGCATGATACAAAGTGATACATTGTGTCAAACCGCTGTTAAATATTTACTTTTGCAGATGGTGGAGTAATAAAATGCTAGCAGTGGCATCACACCCAGAAACACACAGTAATGTAAAAAAAAACGTTTTTCTCATGTTCCATTGGTTGAAAGTGTGTACTATGTAAAGCAACATAATATAATGTTCTTTCTCAAAAACCTGGCATAAAGCCTGTCAGGACACTCATCATAACCTCAATGCTAAAAACCAAAAGATCATTATTGTAACGGTCAGGGGTGCCAAAAGGCTTGCCAAGCTTGAGGATGTGACTCTTAAGTTATATATATTTGAAGATATGACTCCTAAGCTTTCAAGTATGTATATATATATATATATATATATATATATATATATATTAGTGCTGGGCCATTAACGGCGTTAACGGTGCGAGATTCTTATCGCACGTTAATCTATTTGTTAATCTATTTCCCC
>JBBPDH010229598.1:0-12317 GCA_037974565.1 Clupeocharax schoutedeni | reverse complement strand
ACACCGGTACTGAGGGACCGTGTCTCAGAAGTGGTTGCCCCCAGCCTCACTTGCTGTGTCCTGTCTGTAAGGAAGCTAGTGATCCACTGACAGGTACCAGGCGACACGCTGAGCTGGGAGAGTTAGGGGGAGAGGAGTTCAGGCACAATTGTGTTGAACGCCGAACTAAAGTCCACAAACAGGATCCTGGCATAAGTTCCGGGACAGTCAAGGTGTTGCAGGATATAATGCAGCCCCATATTAACTGCATCGTCCACTGACCTGTTTGCCTGGTAGGCAAATTGCAGGGGGTCGAGCTGGTGTCCTGTGATGTCTTTCAGATGGGCTAAGACCAGGCGTTCAAAGCATTTCATGACCACAGACGTCAGGGTCAATCGATCAAAGTCAATGAAATAGGACAGGAAAGGAAGTTTAAACTATTCTTACACAGCTGTTATGGACGCAAAAAAAGCTGTGCTGCAACAGTTAGGCATACTTGACATGTATCAAAGCAATACCAGCAAATCACATTGTGAAGCTTTTGTTTTCATTACACACCAAAAAGTCATCTTTACCGAGGATTTATCTTCCTGCTTCCTCACTCATAACTACTTTGGCACAGCCATAGCTCACGCTGCAAGTCATAAGTCAGACGAGTGACCAGCATTAAGGGAAACGTATTACTGATGAAAAATTATTATTTACTTTTAAAAATAACTTACAACATCAAAGAGACACTAGACAGTTGCTGTCTGCATCAGCACATCAACACTGAAACTGCTGTGATGAGACTATGGTTCTCCAATCACACATGCGCTTTCAGAGCAAATTCCATTTACAATACAAAGTAAGGAACTGTCAAATTTTAGTGTGGAACGCTCCTGCACAAGCCACGAAAGCCACAGACCAAAAAAGTGCATGGAATAAATACACCTTAAGTTTCTGATGTTACTGAATCTAAATCAGACAGAAGCCAGTGACCTTAAACACACTGCCTTCATGTAAATAAATTTTCCACCAGGTCACATTTACCCAGGACTTTTATGCACAGATTTGGTCATGAATTTTACATGACTTCAAATAAGTAGAGTCTTTGGCCATATGTACACGTTAGGGGTATGTGATCTATGTGTGGCAGCCAACTATTGAGTGTTAGGCTGTATGTTATAAATTAAATTGTTTGGAATGTATCTATTGCAGATAAGCTGTCGGTAAATCTCGTATATTTCCATGACCTGTATTTATGCTTGCATTAAATATTCAACTTTAAGGCATTGAACATAAATTCTTCGCACACATTGCCTTTTCCAGATGGCGTCCCAGATGGCATTTTGGGTTTCTGTATTTCAAAATGATGGGAGACCTCTAGCACTGATGCTAGCCCGGTTCATAATCTCTCATTAGGCCCTTATTGCATTTCATTGCAACTCACTTTGAAACCATGTTTTGCATTTATTCAGATATTATTTCAGTGGCATGATTCTCTAGTCATTAGTGGGGAGTGATATATGTGTACTCACTGTTAAAACAGAATATGGAATCTCCTTTTTTTTCTTTTTTGCATACATTTTTCTTACATGAAAATTGGATGCAATTCATCCATCATATGTTCATATTATTTTCCTTCTTTTCAAATGTTATCATTTTTCGAGATAAAAGACTTACAGCAGAACTTTTTTCTCTTTACCATCTAATTTATTAGATACTTGGTCCATCTTGCAGACAAAGATTGTTCAATTATTGCTAATAATTCATCTGATGCTGCAGACTGCATTAGTCATCATCCAGACTATTACTAGTGGTCATTTACTAGGGATATTATTGGTTGAATTTCTTCTAATTATTCCCACCCAGCAGTGATATCTCTTTATAATCTATCCTGTGCAACACACACACACACACACACACACACACACAAGCACACGCACACACACGCACACACACTAACATTCTACTACCATGTCATTAAAGTACTGTGCTGTGAGCAATCCACTAAAATAACACCTGCTCAGTGGTGGAGCTGTGGGGTTCCTGACCATTCATTTGTAAGGTAAATTACAGTCTGTAATGGTAAAATACTGAATCTAGATAAAAGTTAGGTTTACTAAAATGTGTTCATGTAATAAATTGTTAATTTAACAAAAGAAATTACAAGTGATAAGCTCCAGCACCCCCCACTTAACAGCTATTAAATAAAGGATTCAAAGGCTTTGTAAAGGGAAGTGATTGAGCACATCAGAGAAACAACACCAGAGGACTTTAAACCTTTGACTCTATGTGTGATATTATATATCCAGTTGTGTAGAATATGGCACTGTTGCTCTAAAACTGGAATGTGAAAAACTGGACAGCACATTCGCTCACATGATTTGAATGTTAATGCAATGACTATTACATGGAATTACTGAAAGTACGAAATCAGTCTTTTGTCCACTCATATGAATATAACAAAAAAACAGCTTTTTTTAAAACAGAGAGCAAATTCTTGAGAGGCAAATCTGAGCAAAGACAAAAGTTAATGTGATTAATCTTTATGTATAATTAATAGTTTAACAGCTCTAATATATATTTAATATATTTTTTGCTGTTTGTGTTAAAAATGAAGATTAAGCGCACAATGGATTTTTGCAGATCTTTTGTTAAAAAGAAAAGCAAATATGCGTGTGAGACATGGAAAAAGAAGAATTGGTGTTACTTTCTGTACGTTTCTGTAACGCCTCATGGTTTTAATAACATTCTGTGCTCGATAAGCTTGATAAGTTTCTCTCAGTGCTGTTGTGTCCATGCTGACACTATGACATATAAGACAAAGTTTATCCATTGCTTTCATAACGAGAGCAGTAAATGATTCAAACTGTGAGTTTTGTGGCAGAACAGGATAATGAGAAAGCTCTGCCAAGAAGTTAGTGAGCTAGATATGGAAAGAAAGAAAAAAACTGCAAAAACAATAAATATGGCTACAAACAAAGCATGGGTGGACGTCACCTCCCAAGGATGATGCCAAACTGACAAGAAAAGTGTTGCTTGGCCAATTAGTGAACAAGGAGTATAGGCAACCAGCCATGTTTAGACAAGATGTCTCCAAGATAATTTACCTGAAACACACATTGGCTCAGATACACACATTCCTGAGATAATGCGTGAGTGTTATAGAATAAGAGAGAAGTAGTGACAAATTGTCCTGCTGGTTATAGCATTAAGCACTTGCTGGGTACATCTGTAAAATCTACCAGATATCCATGATGTCACATTTGATAGAATGACAAAAACATACAGTACATGCCATAAGCATTTCTGTTGACCAAACTCAAGGTGCCAGTTCTGTTTAACTCTCACATGTATCCCTCCTGTAATGGACAGCTTACTTCACCATTGCTAATTTGCTTTCCCTTCCATCCCTCATTTTGTTTGACAGATTTCCGATTTGTACCATATGCAGTGGCATTTCAGGCACTATTAGCCAAGCTAGAGTGAACACAGTGCTTTCTGAGCTCAAATGAGACAAATAATGTCTCTGCTATGTACCAGTGACTGCCTGCGTATCTCAGTCTGCCCGATCAATGGCCAGCCTATTTGATCTGTTCTGTCTGTTCAATCATCGTTAACTCCCCATTACAGCCACTGACCACCACAGTCTAGCCATCGACTGCCCCATCCCTGTGATTAGGGAAGTTAACTTTGCCATGGAGTCTTCTGAGAGGCATCAGTCATGTTGGGTTTAGCTTGTTTGGGGAAAATGGCTAGGCCCCAGAGTGTTGTAATGAACGTATACAGCATTAGCAGCAGATGGCTGGCCTGTCACCTTCAGAGGAGTGTCATCAGTCTGTTTCCTTCAGGCACAAAGGCATTGGAGTGTAATAAGAGTTGTGGCTTTCCATTGAAGGGTCAGATCCGTGTCCTACCTTCAGGTCACTCACTTTCTTTTAGTCGTGGACTGTGGATTTGGGGGCATGGCCTAATCTATTATTTTCTATCTTTGTATGAGATTGGCATATATCCTGCATATACACCAACTAGCCAATTTATTAGGTATGGTGCATCTTCAATGTAACTGCACTCATTAGCCATTAAGGTTTGTGTGAGTTTACTACCTTATATTTTGTTGCCTAAAACTAGAGAAGCTTCATGAAATTTAAGACAACAGTAATATAATCAGTGCTGGTCTACTGTATTATTTCTATGCTGAAACACAATCACCAGATTTACAGTTAAAGTGAAGAACTATTCTTTATCTTTCAATATCATCAGTTGCTGAAGGAAGCCATGTAACTTTGATAATGCAGCATTTTAATATAGTGTAGGACTTCCAGCAAAAAAATTACTTATAATGCAGGATATACCCTATAGAATTTCTATAAACAGTTACATGCACAACACGTCATTAGTGACATAAAGTTGTTTTTAATGAAACAACTTTATAAATAATGCATTGTGAACCCTGACTTTCTGAAATGTTACAGTCTTATATGCTTTATAAAATGTTTTGAATGTTATGTGTTGTATCTGAGCAATTACATAGGCTTATGATGTTATACAACAAAGTATAAATGCATTTAAAATGCATTATGAACATAAGATTCAGACGAGGTCTTGCTCTATTTATCTTTGTGTCTTTTACTTTTTACAATTATCAGTGTATACTATTCTGAACAGTGACGTTCTGTTACACGAGTGGATGATTCAACTCATAGCAACCATGCAGTATTAACTTTACTGTTAAGAACAGGGCAAAATAATTTTATTGAATGTGAGATCACTGCTTCTACCAACATGTTCAGATGTCACTTCCAGAGCTGTATGCTTTTGTATCTATTTGGATTGAGGTCATAGGGATTATCGCATGTGTTGACTTATGTAAGTCTGAACTTAAAGAGTGTGTGACTGTGCTGAGCTGACCTTGATGTGAATATTTTCACAATGCTTAGCAGCCTGGCTTATCACAACAATGCATATGCCCTTGTGCCTGAGACGCTTGTTAATAATGTTCATAAAACTGCCCAGTTCTGACCCAGTTTAACAACCACACTTTTACACTGTAGTTAGCCACTACCAACCAAAGCTGGAGTTTAATGAGGAATAGTGAACATGCGACTGTGGCAGTGGTGTGGAGCAGGCCAAGATACATTTCAGATATTTTTCTAGAGCCATTCTTAATGCTTTTTATAAAATACCTCTCATTTTCAGGGTGTGTTGTTCAAAGAACTTACTATATAGTTTAATAATGTGAAATATGTGTTAAAATGTGCTATGTGCAATCAATTTTCAAAAATATTTTAACACCACGTTTGTATGTTATAAAACTATATAGTGATTTAATTATTACCATAAGTTATTTAAGTGATGTAAGTTGTGTAAATATTTAAGTAATGTAACATAAAACCTTACAAAGTTATTATTTTAAATGAATTGCAGTAATCACTCGCTTTCCACGTGACTTACGTTCCAAGAGCACCCGCGTATATAGAAATTATGCGTTGTGTTTTGGTCTTGAAAATGCCTATTTTTATAGTGTAAACTTTAATATGCCCCCAAATATGCTACAAGAACAATTTAATTTCATTTTAATCTTAGTTTAATTTTAAACTCAGTTTAAACTCAGTTTAAACCCATACAGAAAATGTAAAGGTAAATAAATAATCAGAATCAGAAAACTGTATTCTTTTAAAAAAAAATTTAGCATTAGCGGTTAGCATTAGCAGCGTGCCGGTCTCTGTGCTAATTCTCAGTTAAATCAGGGACAAGGTAGGAAATATTGGTTTAAATGTGTGTGTGTGTGTGTGTGTGTGTGTGTGTGTGTGTGTGTGTGTGTGTTTCGGTGTGTGTGTGTGTGTGTGTCTGTGTGTAGGTGTGTGTGTATGTGTGTGAATGAGTGGGTGTGTGAGAGGGAGAGAGAAATTGCATACTTCCCTACTATATAGTATGCGAAACAAGTATGTGAGGCAAGTAGTATGTCTGAATTCATAGTATTCGAAAAACAGTAGGCAAGAAGTTCCCGGATGACCTACTGCTTCCGGCCGAATTCTGTAGTAGGCATTCGATGGGCACTGCACTATCCCATAAGGCAGCGGGAGAGGCGACGACAGATTCGAAAAATGGAGAAAAACGGACACACAGCTCTTTTCAAGTGTAAGTACCTTAAAGAAAACGTTAAATTACAGTAAATGCCCTCTGTAAAGGTAAAAAATAAGGCGCTGTTGTGACAACACATGACACGTGACAACATCAACACAGAGGATGTAGTACGTCCGAATTCCATTTATACTACCCTCATTCATACTATATAGAACGTACTGCTTTAATGGTAGAGCAGTACGATCTAATTCAAATGTAGTACCTACTCAAGTAGTATGCAATTACGGATACAGCCAGAGAAACACTGTTAGCATTAGTGGTTAGCATTAGGTCAAACCCCTGTTCATTCTGAAATTGATCACCAGCTGTTCCAAAGCCAGTGTGGCTGACGTATACTGTGGCTGACGTATACTGCTAAAAAAAAAATTCAATTAAATTCAAATTGTAAACAGTAATACACACTCAAGTTTTTGAAGTAACTGGGAATTTTTTTCTTGACTCCTCAAGATGTATGGACAAGTTTTGGAAAGGTCGTATTTCTGACGTAGATATTGAACTGTATCATGGACAGTTTTGTGAGGTTTTGCAGCTGGTGCACAAACCATTGGATCAGTTTGGTCTGTGGTATGATGTTCGACAATATAAAGTGAAGCTGAGCAGGAACCAAGATGGGAGCTTTCTTCAGATTCCCAATTCCATATCTATGAAATGGCAAAATCACATACCAAGGTCTCGCAGGTGTTATGTGTGTAATTTGGTAGATCACCAGGTTGGGGACTGTGAATTATTTAAGTGCTGGAAGTGTAGTTCTTTTGGTCACGGAGTGATGTAATTTATGTGGTGCCGGTTTCTTTGGCTGCCTCAAATCTTACAGCAATTGTCTGCGCAAAGTCCGAATTTCCCTGGGTACAACTGTGACAAATGAGACTGTTGTACAGTCTTACACTGGCAATGAGATGCAACAAATGGCTGAGACCCCAAAACAGCAAATGGCTGAGGAAGGGAAACAGCCTCTCAATGACGGAGAAAACATGCAACATGGAGCTGAGGAGATTCCTGAGGGTGGATGGGCCACCTCAGATTCTAGTTCAAATGAAAACAATACAGATTCTTTTTCCAGCAGTACCAGTTCCAGTGGTTAGTCATCTTCGAATGACACAGAAATGGAGAGCAGCGACATCAATGGTTCCGACAGGGCAGAAATGGTGGTCCAGGAATCAAGTGTCACTAAGCAGGAAGGATCACATTTTGAACTTCCTTTGGGAAACACGGTTTCCCCAGATTTAGACATTAAAAAAATAGATGCTCAGGCTGGAGGAACTGCAGAACTATTCCAAATGTGAGTGTTCAGAAGAAAATTAAAGAATGACTAATTAATTGTTTGATATACTGATTTTAAGTTCCCTTGTTTGCCTTCTTAATTTCTTTATTAGGTACTGCTGTACTATCAGTAGCTCACAATGCTGCTGATGGTATTAAGAATTAAAAATGTTTATTCCTCCCCTGATCGGGTAGGCAAAATGTGACTATTCCATAAGTTAGTAGAGTTATTTTGTGTAGGATTTTTTTATCATTTTGTGTGGTGATTTTAATACAGTCACTGATGTCAAGGGCAGAATTCCAGAGAAAAATGTTACAATTTCAGAGGAAAGAAAATTGTTGAATAATATGTGTAAAGTTCACAGGTGAAGAAATGTTTTTAGGGTGTTATTTCCTTTAGATGTTTTTACACTATTTGATACAAAACTCGTATCCATAGAATTTATGTAAGTAAAGATGTAAATGTAAGATTTTATGACACTAATTATTTGGTGGATTCTGATCACTTGGGTGTCAACGCAAATATTAATATGGGTTCAAAGCAACAAAAATGTTTTTGGAAAATGAATACATTAATCCTTAAAAGTCCATTGGTACAATCAGACTTGATCAAGGAAATTGATAGAATATGTAAATTAAAAGATTTTACTAAAGATAATTGGGAGGTTTTTAAGACACAAATTAAAATAATTTATAAATTTAAATAATGGATTATTAATTTTGAAAAGGAGAAAAAATATTTTCAAACGATGTCACAATATATTAGATTAAAATCTCATAAGGATATCAATGAAGAAGAAAAGTCGAATTTGGAACAACTAATGATATTTTACGATCATTACAGGTACATGCTGGTATTGATAATGAGGAACTCGTGGATAAAAATAGAATTATAAAACTTTATTATAAACGGAAGGGCAAAGTATATTTTGAAGGAATTAGAAAACATGATGGTATTGTAGTCACAGATCCCCTAAAGAGAGATCCAAAAAATAGTTTTTGGATGTGTATAGTCCAATAGAAATAGAGAATTCTAGACAAGACAGTTTTTATAAAGTGAGCTCATAGTTATAGTAAGGAGATTGAAAATAGGATAAATGAAAAGAGGTAATTAAAGCTATTTCTCAAATGAATGTTAAGAAATCTCCAGGAAAGGATGGGTTACCAGTGGAATTCTTTCAATTATGCTCTCCAGTGACCGCTAGCATTTTAAGTAAAGTGTATAATGAAGGTATAGAGAAAGGTTGTATGTTTGAATCCTTTTATGATGGTTTTCGTTTGTTATTGTATATAAAGGTAATGTTTTGGATATTAATAATTGGACACTTGGATATTAATATATTGGAGATCTCACTTTAATGAATGGTGATTATAAAATATATGCAAAAAATTTCAATGAATACAATAAGTGAGTGTTTGGAATTATTCATTTCCGAGGAGCAAACTTGTGCGGTCAAGGGTAGATTTATGTGGGATAATCTTGGTATGTTGAGAGAGCAACAAGCAAGGTGAAAAGAACATTTACATCATTACTCTTGACCAAAAAAAGGTCTTTGATTTGGTCTCCCGAGATATTTGTGGGAGGTTTTAAGAATGTGTAATTTTCCAGAAAAAATTATCCAAATGATTCAGTGCTTTTTTATTAAGTCTAATGTTCTGGTAAATGTGAATGGGTATGTAAGTAAACCCTTTGAAGTATAAAGAGGTGTTTGTTACGGCGGCAGAGCAGACATGGGAAGCCGCACTTAGTTTTTGTTATAGAGACTCTTATTTTGAAGTCTGTGTTCGTGCTCGTGTCAGTGTTTGCCATGTCAGCTGTCTTGTGTTTTAGTTAAGTGGATATTTGGATATTGGATATGGAGTCCATTTGGATATTTAAGTGCTGTACTGTTATGTTATAGTTGCTGGTTGTCCCTCACTCTGTGTCTCACTTCCCTGCTCCTTGTGTGTCTTAGTTATAGCTTTGTTATGGCTTTGTACTTGTATGACTGCATGTGACAAATAAAGTATCTTGAATCTTGATCTTGAATCTTGTTTCTGTTAGCCCCTTGTGGCTCTTTGGTTTGTGTAGTCTAGAGTCTATGTCCCTTTAATAAAAACCATCTACGGAACTTGCTTTGTGCCTCGCCTCACACTCCCCTGAGCACAGCCCCTGTGACAGTGTTAAGCAAGGTCTTAGCAATTAATCTTAGCAAAAAATCATGATGATAAAATCATGATGATAAAACTTCTAATAAAAGATTAGAAGTTACTGTTGGGGGAAAAAATAGTGGTAACTGCATTTGCGGATGATCTCATGGTTTTTGTTATAAATAAGCAGGATCAAAAAATTATTTTAGAGCATTTTAAGACATATGAACACATTTCTGATGCAACGCTTAATATTAAAAAACAAAAAATGTCTGGATTGGTGATTCGGTTAAAAAGACATGCCAGAATCCATGGATATCAAAGTCTTGGGTATATATATTGATAACCAGGGCTGTATGGAAAAAATGGGTTGAGAAGGAGGAATGCATTAAGGAAGAGTTAGGAAAATGGAGTGGTTTTAATTTAAGTTATAGAACAAGGATTGATATTATCAAAACATACATACTATCAAAAACTTTATTTTTATCAGGTATTTTTCCCCCATCAGGGGAAATGGATGAAAAGGTTTGATAAAATTTGTATTTGGGGTACGACCAGAGAGTTAACGAAACATGGGATGTCTGGGCACAATTGACCTTTCCATTAAAATGCAGATTTCCTTTATTAAAATTGTAGCTAACACTATTGAAAGACAAGTCGAATGGATTGGTGATATTATGAATTGCAGGCAAAAGAGGTAAGAGTAGGATAGGAACTCCATATTATAAATTAATTTTCTCAGACCTTTTACATAAACATGACCATTTACCGATAAATTGGATGAATGACACCAGTCAAAAATGTTTTCTGTAATTATGGATTATACCTATGGGTGAACCCTTTTAGAGACTTAAATTCTGGCCAAATAATGAAGTGTATCAAAAATCTAAACAATAAGAAAATATCTGAGAAGGTTAGGGACACGGCATGGTTGATAGCGGAATAAGACTTCCGGTAAGAGCAGTGGTGAGATGGAGCTGTTTTGTTAAAACCACTCAGTGACTTATGCCTGGATGTGATGAGACTTAGCACATTAAAATAGCTTGTCCTCCATTTATCACTCACTACAGTGTTCCAAATTGCTTCTACAGGCGAGGTAAGAAGAACTGTGCTGAGCTTTGTGATGTGGGTTTCTATCAACAAGCAGCTGAACACAAGCCTATGATCACCCTGTGTAATGCAAGGTAATGACTGGAGTAACGTAAAACACCACCTGACTCTGGAACCATGTTTTCTGGAGTGAACATGAGTGATACTCCATTGGCAGTCTGATGGATGAATCTAAATTAATGTACTAGAAAGAATAGTGCCAACAGTACATTTTGGTGCAGTAGGCACAATGGTCTGTGCCTGTTTTACAAAGATTGAGCTAGGCACCATTAGTTCTGGTGAAGGGTAAAACGAATGAAATACAAAGATATACTACACAATGATATGATACTAACTTTGTGGCAACAAAGTTTATTTTAGGAGGCACGGTGTGGCTCACCCCCATATTTACATCGGGGGAGATGATGTGGAAAGGGTCAGAAGCTTCAGGCTTCCTGGGGTCACCCTCAGTGCCGACTTTAAGTCCTCAGAACACGCAGCAGCTGTCACCTAAAAGCCCACCAACGACTTAACTTCCACAGAAGCCTGAAGAAGGCTGGCGTAACCACTTCTGTCCTCACCATCCTCACAGGGAGTGTTGTCTTAGTACAGCAGCTGCACTGCTCAGCACATGAAGGCTCTACATAGGGTCCTGAAAACGGCCCAGAGGATCATAGGCATTATACTCCCTGCAATAACGGACATTTAAAACACATGCCGTCTCAGAAACACTAAGAGCATCATGAAGGACCCCAGTCACCCTGCACTGCCACTTTTCATTTTCCTGCCATCCAGCAGGAGACAATACTCACATGCACAACATGATTCAGGAACAGTTTTTACCCCAGTGCCATCAGACTATTCAACACACAGTAACTGTGGTCCTCCCTGTTTGTGCAATGCATCTGTATTGTAGCGCATAACAAGTCATACTGCACTCAAACTTTACACTGCACTGTTCACTTTACACTGCACTGTTCACTTTACACTGCACTGTCACTTTACACTGCACTGTCACTTTACACTGCACTGACACTTTATACTTTACTTTAAACTAGAGTTGAGCTGGATACTCGGCACTTTTGACTAGTACGAGTATCATACGAGTAATACAAGTCAATATCTGTGCTCGGATTGAATGTGCTCGCCCCTCCCCGACACATATACAGATTTATTGTGTTGCTGTGTCCCACTCTGCTCACACACACACAGAACACTGAGAAGAGAAGAGAACAGCACGCTCTCACTCTCTGTCTCTCCCTCGGTCATTAACCAGTAGAGTTATGTAAACGTGGAGTTTGTTCACACGTGCTGCTTGCTTCGAGACATGCGACTCGTGTCTCTGCCTGTCGGAGATTTTTTTTTTCTTTTTTAAACCATCAGCTGGCTCTAACCAGCCGGTTAAAGCCCCGCCCATTTCAAGACAACACGACCCACTTTCGGGTTAAATCCCGCCCACTTACGGGTTAGGCCCCGCCCAATCCAATTCAGATACAGATGGTTAACGGATACAGATACAGATACAGATAATGCTGTACTCGCTCATCCCTACTTTAAACTTTATATTATGCAATAGGGGTGTGACGAGACGCTTTTCCCATGAGACGAGACGAGACGAGACACGAGACTGGGTTCACGAGACGAGACTTTGACATTTTTTTAAAAGAAATCCTCAATGTTTAAATATATAGCAAAAATAGCCTTTTATTTAACTGAAAAACACAAAA
>JBBPDH010229530.1:0-12322 GCA_037974565.1 Clupeocharax schoutedeni | reverse complement strand
CATCCTAGGAAGGGAACAAGGGAGGAAAGGGAGAAACAGATCAGGACAGACACGGGAGCTCAGTAAACTGGGGAAGATGAACGGGGAAGCACGCGAGGGGGCGAGGCGACCGTAACAAGGAAAGTGGGTTGTGGTTTCTGAGGATTAAAATTTTTTGTTGTCGTTGACCTGTGTATACTCTATTGAAGTATTGCTGAAAAAGTTTATTAAAGAATTTTACTTCAACTACAGATTACTTACTTTACTTTTAATATTTTATTCCAAGTAATTCAGGACCATTTCCATACCATTCACCATGAAATCATCACAGTTTAATAATGTTTATTGAACAAACAAAACAATGTACATAGAACAATTCATAGTTATTCATGTTTGCCTTAAGCTTAGCCTCTAACCCTGCCTTGTCTTTTTTTCCTCTTTTTTTTGCTTCAGGCCCCAGTGTCAGTGTGGTGGCCCGCACCATTCGACCAGCAACTTCTAGTGGCTCCAACTTTGAGATGTCCTGCCAGACTAGACTCAAGAACATCCAGACGGGCATAGTTCTCTCAGTCGTAATACTGGTGAATGAAGGCGTAGGAACTCCCAGCCGTAAACTTGCATCCCTTAACCCAGACCTTATTCTCAAATTTGAAGATTGGCAGGAATCCAGAAAAGATAGCCTGAATCTGGCGAGGACTGGCAGAGAGGAGTTCAAGTTCCGCATACAGAGCGTGCAGTTGACAGATCGGGGATTTTACTCATGTGAAGTTGGTGTGTGGACCAGACATGAAGGGAATGACTGGATAGAGATCGCAAAAAAAGACTCAAATAAGGTTTTGCTTGCCTTCGAACATTCAAGTAAGGGCATTACATAAATGTTTGACTTGACTGAGATCAAGATTGTATCATATTTACTAATGTGGTTGTTTTCCATGTAGTATGTATTAGGGATGCACCGAATATTCAGGCACCGAAAATTTTTGTCCGAAAATGGCAAAAAAAAATTTTGGTATTTTTTTAACTTGACCGAAACAGTGATCAACAACTGCAGACTGCACGCACCAGACTGGATTACAGTCAACTTGTCTCTAGTGTTGGCGCATTTCATTTCCATATATCTAAAGTGGGATCTCCACTGACTGTTACCAGCTCGGTTTGGTCCAGTTCAGTTCTACTTCCTTCAGTTTGGTTTCGGACATTCAGTTTTCGACGACAACTGGTTGCTATAGCAACCAAACGTTCTGAGAAACACCCTGTGCGGGGGGGCTGTAAACTGAGGTAAACAACCCAGCATCATTACAATTGCCAGCAAGGGGATGAAATCAGAGTTGTTTTATTTCTTGGTTTGTGACTGTTTGCCACAAAACAGAGTCAAATGGCACCAGACAAGACTTAAAGAAGCAATGTTACAGTTAGTTAGTGTTAATGCTAACGCTAGCGCTAATGCTAACGCTATTGCTAACATTCAGATTTTAGATACAGAAAAGGTTGAAAAAAAGCGAGTAGAGTTGCACCGAGCCGAGCTGGTACCAGGAAACCCCCATAAGAAAGACACTCGGAAAGCCCTTTGTAAAGCGTGGAATACCGACATTTCTAGAGAGAGTGCATAATATTATATTATGTATTGTTTGAATGCTAAATAAAGATGTTCATCGTTTTGTAACAGATAATTTAAATAATTTAATTTAATAATATTTTTTCCCCTTTCGGTTTCGGTTTTCGGCCAAGTGTTTCCGCATTTTCGGTTTTCGGTTTCAGTAAAAAAAAAAAATCCTTTCGGTGCATCACTAGTATGTATAAAAAAATTGGGCCTGACCACATTAACCACATTATTGGATTTTTATCAATTAAATACATCTTTTGTGGTTTTAGAACAGGGCTCAGTAACTGAGGGAGGGAGTCCAGCACAGGTTGCTGTTTGCAATGGTCTAAAACATCAACTAAATGTGACAATTTAAGTTGAATCAGGTGTACTTAAAGAGGAAATTTACTATTCATGAATCTCCTGTTTCAGACACCTGCCATAGTGAAAGTCGGTATTCTGGTGAAATAAGAAGCAGGAGTGTGTAATTAGTAACATATGCTGGATCCTGAGGAGTAACAAAAGCTATTTTATTCTTATTTATTAGTTGTTTTGTAATGAATTAGTACCATGAATATTGTGTAGACAATGCAGTATTTTAATATTAAAGCATATGTCAAGAACCTGGCAGTTAGTCTCAGTCTACTTTTGCAATTTTCCCACTTCACATAATTTAACAGCAGTGTATGACTTAACAAGTAGACTTATTGGAAAGGATGTATGTACTAGATTTCAGTATCATGAAAGCAATGTGGCATTTTTAATCTTTCTACAGAAATCTGCTAATGGTGACAAATGCACAAATTATTACATTGCAGATGTAGACTAATGCAGCATTAGAAGTCTTGCCCAGTAACAGTACCCCGTAGGTGGTGTAACCTAGTAATATAGGTGGTTTCAATATGGATTTCTGAATTATGATTAAATTTAATGATTGAGAATGACTGTCTGAACAATATAGATGGTTTATGATACAAGTTTTAGATTGTTTCTTCAAACTGATGAGGTCAGTGTTAAAGTAGCAGAAAGAAGTACAGTTCTTTACTGATATCTGTATTCTGATTCTCTGTAGGGCCATCATTTGATCTATCAATTAGTTCAGACACCACCAATGTTTACCCTTGGGAAACAGTTAAGATGGAGTGTATAATGAGTGTTACAAAACCTTCTCCCAACACAGGTAAGGATTAACTTTATGTTCTATTAAAATGAATTACATTCATTAATAAAATAATCGGTTTTCCGGTGAATCTTGCTTTACTGAGCAGAATCTTGCAATTTTTGATCATCTCCGTATTTTTTACCATGAGGTACTAATGACAGTAAATATATATATATATATATATTTATTGGCTGTGTCATCAGAAATGGCAAAATGTAGTTTTAAATTGCATATATTAAATTGAACAAAAACATTAAATAAGTTTTGAAAAATAAAATATTGTTACACCAAATATACCAGTTATATGTTTTATAACAACTCAAACCACTCACAGGTAAACTTCTCATTGTTCACATGTCCAGTCCAATGCCCAAGGAGAATATTCCACTGTAGACTGGTGGTGAGCATCAGGACCAGGAGTCTGGCACTTTTTTTTTTTTAGAGTAGGATCACTACTGTACATTACAGACAGAAAATATGACCACATGGCTGGTACAATGAAGAACAGATGGTGCTGCCATGTCAAGCTGGCCATGTCAAACAAAATGTTTCCTTTATGAACAGTTCTGGTCTGACCAAAATTATCTAAATTAAGCTGAAAATTAACCACAGTAAACTTTGTCATGTGGTAGAACACTATGGAAAAACAAGAAAAGACATCTTAGATCCTTTGGAGATGCTGAAAAGTGAATTGGTCTTTTACTGTTTCAACAGTATATGTTTAAAAGTACACAAAATGCAATGGCATCTCATAGATTTAATACATGTTTATGAACTTACAAGTTGTCATTGTTTTGACTATAAATGTTGTATAGTGGATAATTTCCCCTTCATCTGTAATATTTCATCCTTATCAACCACTATATCATAAACTCAAAAATCCAATGCTGTGATGAAAAGTACAGCAGAATTACACTACAAAAACAAACATTTGATCCACAGCTTGGACGTACAATGACGTACAATAACCATTTTGATAGTCGACTAGTCATTGACTATTAAAACGATTAGTCGACTAATCGGATTATAACTTTCAAAATTATTATTAATATTTTGTTCAGATTTAATAATGACTCCTGTTTAGTCACCAGCAATTACATTTAGCATGAGGTTATTTAAATAAATAATAAAGACAAGAAAGATACTTCACTCCAAAACATTTTTATAAATTTTAATAAAGAGAGCAGATATTCCCCGCTGCAGAGAAGATTAACTCTGATGGGGTAGATGTTGCTGGAATGCACAGAAAAGATCTTTCCAGGTTTGACAGTGTGGGAAAACACCCTTCATTTTCCCACCACCATCTGAGAGGGTCTTCCTTTTTGGATTTTGCTGGCTCTATAAAAAACATCTTCCTTCCTTCACTTCACCATTTCAATATTTTGCGCTTCTTCATCTTCCTCACTAAGATTGAAGCAGGTTATCTAGTGCTGTGTTTTCCCTTGGAACAGGCACTCTCTTTTGCTGTAGCTCAGAGCCATCATGTATTCCTGTCTTCTCATGTGTTACGTTGATAGCAAGAACTTCAACTGTGCCTTGGACCCTTGCACCATCTTCAGCTGACATAAACTTCAGCTTTCTGAATCTTGGGTCAGTGGCAGCTGCAAGAAGAAGTGGGTTCTCTCTTGTTCAGATTGTTCCATATCTCAGTTATTCCTTTTCCTGCACTAGTCAGAAAACTTTCCCTGATCTTGTCTCCCTGAGCTTGTCTGCTGTATGGACCGTTGCAGCCCTTTGATCAGCTCTGGAAGACATGAAGCAGTAGCGTATTTCTGTCCACTGAGAAAAATGGTGACACACTCCAACGGCTGCAACCCTTGTACCACCTCTGGCTTTAAGTCAGAGTAGTGCTTGCCTCTTGGAGTTACCTCAGGATCTGATAGAATTGCTGTGACTGGCCACTGCTGCTCGGCCACCGAGGAGTCTCTCTACCGTATAGTAGGTACTGTTCCATCTTGTAGTGACATCCTGAATCAGCTTGTGCTCTGGGGTGTTCATTTGCTGCTGGGTTTTTTTTCAGTTTTGAATTGGCCAGCTCACTTCTCCTAAAGTTTTCCATTAGGCTTCTTGCAGCACCAACAGCTTTGCGCTGGAGACTATGAGCTGGAGATTGTGCCCAGTGCAGCGGACAGAAGCCCAAACATATTGTTCTTCAAGCATTTGCATTGCCACTATGTTTGACCCGTTGTCGTGAACTGCTGCTTTAATTTTGCTGGGCAAGATGTCAGATTAACCTGTGAACTCCTCCATCCATACCCCAATGTTTGCAGCAGAATGCCTGTCCTCCAGAGGCATGGTGGCAAGGTTCAAAGTCTTCATTTGCTAATTTTTGGTGATGAAATGGCAGGACACTCCAAGATATGCCTCTGTGGAATGGCAGGTCCACACATCAGCAGTCAATGTGAGGGAGCTGCTGACCTCTTAAGATAATTTTATCTTACTATATCTTACTGTGGTGAGTCCAATTCCGATTAAACCAGATATCTGACATGCTTCCTCTTAAAATGCTCATGCATTACTGAAGTACTCCCATGATAGGCAAGGTTATAATTTTTTTCTCCACCTTATCTAGGGTGAAATTGCCCCAGACTTTAGAGCGTTTAATACGCTCTAAATATATTGCTGATTTGTGGCCACAGTTGTTCTACCTGTCACTGAATGCTATTGCGCAAAACCGAATCTTGTCAGTGTGTAGTGTATTGGTGCACTCTATTGGAAAGCGGTAGTATTGCACAGGTTGAAAGGAAGGAAAACAACTCACTCTGTTTAATGGCGACAATTATCGACGATCAAATTCGACTGTGACTATTTTTGTTGTCGACTTTTGTCGACAATGTCGAATAATCGTTGCACCCCTACAGCAAACAAGAAATTAAAACAACTTGCTTTATTGCATAATTTATGGCTGTGAAATTCAGCTATAAATTCAAAACTGACTTGAGCTTTCATGTTTTGGTGTGTGTTCAAAATTGCTGTGTGTTCCGTTTCTCCACATTTGTTTCTCTTTACCTGTTGAAGTCACAGACACAACTTTTTTAAAGACAACTCCCCATCAGGGGCAGACAAAAAAAACAGCTCTGGCATTTTAGGGTAGAAGAGTCCACCACATACAGTTATGCACACCACCCATCTTGAATGAATGTGTATACCAACAAAGTAGTAATCAACAAAGTATTGAACAAATTGTGAACTTACCCAGTCGAAAATGATGCAGCTGAATCTTTTAATGATTATTTTGGGGGAAAATAGGTCATTGAGAGAGAGAGAGAGAGAGAGAGAGAGAGAGAGAGAGCGCAGATGTCTTTCCTGTCTATATATTTATCAAGAATACCTACAGAAAGCTACCTCTAACACTGCCGCAAAAAGCCAAAATAAATGAATCTTTGAAAAGGCAGAAAAAACTGCACTCTCTGTCTTCCCATATATTAGGAAGGTCTCTCAACCATAATAACTGTCACCCATGAAGCCTCAAACCACGGGGTTCTTGTGGAAAGTCTGGCGCTCAACCTGTTTTGCCATGTGGGGAAGGGAATTTGCCAGCTCTCACCAAGCTATTTTAGAGTCAGAATGTGTAGCAGCATTCATAGGGAAAAAAATGTTCAATTAAAGAATAAAATAAAAAAAGCTAAGAACAACAGTAATGTGGAAGCAATCATACCAACAATAAAACTTAAAACAATAGTCTGATTGCTGATGAAATTACAACAATTAACATTAAATTACATGGGTGTTATGGTTATAAGTTTTCCTCCCAGGTATTAAGCTTATGGAATGAATTTTCAGGCAAAAATGATACCAGCAGATTATCCAATTCTGATATGATACCCTGTCTCAGACTTACCTCTATTACAGTTTTTTCCTAAAGTTGTATATGGAGATCTGGAGAGTATATCATAAAATGATTTCCTAGCTCAGGGTACTTAAAAATGTTTCCTAATAAGCTCAAACTTGGACCTCAGCTCATCAAAGGACATCGTATTCTCTGAGTTTGGCTCATAGAGGTCTTCTAAGTTCCTTGGATGCCCGTGATTTAAAAGTTTTGTGGTGCATATATTCATTTTTAGAATATTCACTCTGCCCATTATATATTACTGGAAGCAACATCTATTATTAGAATCATGAACATATGTGATTAAAAGTTAATAGTTGACATTAAGCACTTGCTCTATCCTGGGCAAAATCTGTACTCTCAAATTTTTTAACTGATTTACTAAATTGAATTGAATTATTTCAGCCATTGTTATTTTCCTTTCTTTTGCATTAAGTAGTAATATAGAGGATTAGGAATTATACACTTTGTTTCATTGAATTATTTACTTAGTTCTACCAAGACCGGGATCGAAGTTTTAAACTAGATATAAGTAAAATTACATAATCATACTGATTCTGTGTTCTGTTGGTCCTACCATGATTCCGCAGAACTATGTGACCATATACCTATTGCAAATGGTTCCTTGGCTAACCTTCTGTTCCCTGTCATTTTCTGTAAAATCTCTGTCTTTCTAACACATTGAAAAGATATTGAAAAGATAAGGCCACTGAACCCTATCAAAGGCATTTTCGGCATTGAATGATTGTACTGCTGTATCTGGTTTATCTCTGTTAAAGTGAATAATTATCAGAATTCTTCTTACATTGTGAAAAACTTGCCATCCCTTTATAAATCCGTGTTGGCCTTTATTAACAATATTTGACAAAAGTCTCTGTAATCATAGTGCTAAGAGTTTACACTTTATCGTAAGGTCTGAATTTAGCAGGCTAATTGGTCTCATATTTTCACATTTGTTCGGGGATTTGCCTGGCTTTGGCAGTGAAATAATTAAAGCTGCAGGGTGGAAGAATGCCTCTCTGAAATGCCTCAAATCAATCGGAAGGCCATCTGGTCCTGTCCTTTTCCCTGACCTCAAATGATCTATGGCATGCCTCTATTTCTTCTTTGGTAATTTTGGTAATTATCTACCATATAATTTTTATAGTAGTCTCTGAAGGTGTTCATTTCTATGGGATCCACTACAGCATTCTCATTTAAGGTTGCCATTGATGTTTTTCTGTGCTTTTCTGGATCTTTTTAATGAACTCCTGCACCTCTTGTATTTTTGAACGTGTAGGTACAGTCTTTGAGTTACAAGTAGCTTTGTAAGGTGAATTAATCCATGTTGTGAATTTACAAAGTTCTTGGGGAGCTGGGTCAAACTGCTTCCTCAGTTGATGCAGTCCTGCAGCCAAGTCCAGGTAGAATGTAATGACTTTCATCTTGTCCTTGTAGTTGTGAAACCTCATTATTATTGTTCTTGGTGCGCTTTGCGTTCCCCCATCGGTCCAATCCAGTGCTTCTGCTCCAGAACAACCACTGACTGTGGTGCTGGGTCACCCAAGGTTTCAGGAATCCCCTTTTCAATCTAGCTTCCAAGTTCAAGAGCTTGTCTTTTAGACTTTTGTTTTTTGATTCCAGAGTGAACACATTAGCTTGTAAATTAGCCAATTCATCCTCTGCATTGGATATTTGTAGCTCAGTTTGCCACGTTCATTTTTTGTAGGAAATAGAGCAGTTACAGCAGCGCATGAGACACGTCTTCTCTGGTGGTTGCCATAACCGGAAGTCTTCACTTCTTTTTGACATCTGAAATAAATATAAGACAGCATATATTGTTTTTTACTGCTATGTATAAAAACTAGGTGAGTGTGCTGGTTGTAAAACTTTATACATTTATAACAAAAAATAAAACAAATTGTATGAACATGAAAAAAAAGTTTTTCATGTTCTAACATTCACGTAAATGTCACGGAAATCCTTCCATCATTGCTGACCCTTGTCACCCTGGCCATCACAATTCACAAATCTTCCTTCCTATAATGAAGATGACAGCTAGAAACATTTCTACATTCAAGCGGTTTCAATAAGGTCAAATTTTGGACTGTCTCCATGTTAAATTAAATAGCAAGTCAACAACTGCAAGTTTGCTTGGAGAAGGTTTAGCCTCTCCAACAATCTTCCTTTTTGCGCTTAAAAGGGGTTAAAAATAGAGACTTCCTGTAAATAAGAAAATGTTGGGCATGACCCAAAGTTTATGTGGGGTATAATGTACTCAATAAGTAATAATGTACTTATATATAAATGTACTCAAATGTACTGTATATTATTAAATCATTGATGTTTATACACCAACAGGCTCATGAAAGCGTTTGATCCAGTCCTGATACACTTCTTCGCTTCTAAAATAAACCCAGCCACCATTATCATCACTATTTCCAGCCCTACTCAGATCCAAATCACCCCTGCTGCCTCTCCACACCTCATTATTTCCACAAGGCAAATATTCCCCTTCGGAGTCAGAATCGGTGAATAACATTCAGCATCACTGGACAACTATTTGTTAGCCATTTGGCATTTTTCTCTCACGAATCTCACACGCTTACTCTCAAGCTATGAACTGAACTGCACTCTTTGATCAATGCAACAATGACACGATGCTCGTTTACACTATTTACTTCACAATTTGAAAAGGAAGATGATGTAATTATGATGTAAACTTGCTACATGCTTGCCAACTAGTGGTAGGGAATGCAAATGCTATATTACATTATATTTGTAACTAACTTTTATACCAAGCACATTACCCAAATGGGCAGTCAAAAGCTGTACACCTGCCAGGTCGTCCTCCCAAGAGGACAAATTAGAAACCATAACTGGAGTTGAACAACCATGGTATGGTTTTAAGAAATTCACATGACAAAGCCTTCTCTTCCTCCTGCAATTGAGAGTGCTAACATTTAGATTTAGGATATGATGGAAAATCTTCAAATCAATACATAATCAAGGTATATAAGAGCTTATATACCTTTTAAACACTACATGGAACTGAAAACACTTAAAGTGTGATACTTAAAGTGCGCACTTTTAGTGCATGATTTTAGGTCAAAGTGCATTCGCACTGGCAACAAAGCTAAAACTAGTACCCGGATGGTGCACTGAAAGCAGCCATAAAATGCAGTGCGGTAACGATAGACACTAAATGGGCTTAAAATAAGCAGTAAGTATCTGTAAGGAGTACGGTAAATACTTATTTTCTCTTACAAGGAACCCAGTGGTGATGTGCTTAAGGTATGATTCAAACCCATGTCCTCTTGGCCAGAGGCATATATTCTACCCACTAGGCCTCCACAACCACATAATTGCAGTCTCCAACTTTCTTCATAATATGGGCCAGCAAATGCTGCACTCAATTCGCACTGGCTTCAGTACCAAGACCTTGTTCTGAAAAAAACAGAACCACTCCTGTCATACTGATGCTTCATCGGTTCATGAGCATCTTCCAAATTGCCCCTTATCTCACAGGCAGCCTCAAACAAAACAGGACACATACTGCAAAAGGCTGTTCTCCTCTTATCCTCCTCTTAACCATTTTCAACAGACCACAAACTTCATGGCCATTAACAAATTCAAATGGAGTGGAGTTGTTTACAGAATCTTGGATGGGAGTGGTCACATCCATAACCTCCAACAAATACTCATGACTCATACTTGGTTTTAGCTAATCAATTCGAACATGGGAAAAAGGTACTGCTACAATAGGAGACTGAGAGGTCACAACAAGAATTTTCTGATTGGGCTTCCACACACCTGACAAACATGAACAAACAAAACGGACCTCATCTTTATAGCTGCTTCATGGGCCAACCACAACACTTCCTGTCAGGAGGGAAGCATTATCTGCTCAACCACTGCCCAGTCCTCAGTGGCTGGCTGTCCTGATGGCCTCCATTTGCACATTAAGACATCATTCTGGAGGTCAAATCCCTCTGCCATCACTCTTCATTCCTCTAAATCAGTTATAGCCTCTCTAGAATTTAAAATGTCCATTTTCTTTGCATCAGGCAGCAGCTAATGTGCTCCCCAATAGCTCAGGTGGTGACCCTGCAGATGAGTAGACAGTACATGCAGGAAAAATTGTTTCCCCAGTGCCTTAATCTCAGGGCTCATGCAAGGAGTAGCCCTAACAGGGGACACACAAACGTATGTCCCACAAATGAATGTAACACTCTTCACAGGCAATGAAGGCATCACACCAACAGTGACAGGGCCAGTAACCATGTTATACCTTAAAAATATGTTGTGGAGTGGAACCGATCCATACTCTCTACCAACACCTTCAACCAGCACAGATGTGTTCAAAGATGTTCTAAAACTCTAAAACTCCCGCAAGCAACAGAGACTGTGCCGCCCTTGTGTCCCTCAAAATGGTTGTCAGTTCAGGCCCTCCTTCAACATCTGAAAGAGATGCCTCAGAAACAAACCCCTTAAAAAATGGGTCGGCCACAGCTGATGTTACTAACCTATGCATTGCACTAGATGGGACAAGTATGACTTATTTGTTGCTTTGTCATTATCAAGGCGCCCCTTTTTTTGCAGGACCAGACAGCATGATTTAACATGCCCCAGCATTTTTGCAATTTTTTTCTCCCCAAAGGATCTCTTAACAGGTCCAATAGGCTGACCTCTAGCAGGCATCTGGGAATCACCTCCCTGTCGGCTCGTTTCCTGTTCAACCTGATGGGAAGGAGTGCAGCCAGACTTCTCGTTCCACCCAACTCTCTGTATCCACACGCGCTAGTTCAACAGTCTCGGAAGCAGACTACACACTTTGCTCATTAAGATGGACTTTGAGCTGGTGTGGTGTGATACACGGGACTTGAACAAACCCCTGTCCAACTCCTCTCTAAAGTTTATTAAATGGAGGAATCCCCCCCAAAAATAAACAAACAAAATGTGCATCCAACATAAATTCAAAAAGGGAGGCTTAAAACAGCTCCATGATGACTTTGATTGGTGATAGATTCTGCAGGTCTGGAGCCAAGTGCAACCCCCCAGGCTCCACATCCTAACATCTTGTTATTCAAGGTAGTATTGTTCATATTATTGGTTCAGCTGCTAACACCATCATCATGAAACCATGTTTTGGTCCCTATCTTTTGTTCCTGCCACTTTATCCCACTTTTGTTGCTTTAATTGATTTATTTGTGCATTTGTTTTTTATTTGTTTAGTAAAACAGAGTAAGAGTACAGCACCGGTTAATGATTAGGTTTCAGTGTTATTGTTTTTTATTGCCCTGTAGGATATATCATTATGTAATTTTCTTACATTAACCTCTTCTCATCTAGACAATGTAGCATATGAGATTCGGTGGTACCACAATCGATTACAAGGATCAGGCAGTACGCTGGTGGCCAGTATGGATCGTCAGGCCGTGGTGAGCAAGAGCCCTCGTAATGACTCCAGTGACTGCAGTCTGGAACGTCTGAGAGCCCAAAAATTTGCCCTCTATATTCACGGGACCCAGGATAGTGATGCAGGTGAATACTACTGCATTGCTACGCCTTGGATAAAATCAAGTTCATCAGGGGTCTGGAGCCATGAAACAGATATCATATCTAAGAGGATTTCTCTTAATGTCAGGTTTGCTTGTGAGTAATTATTATTATTATTATTATTATTATTAATAATAATATTATTATTATTATTATTGTTGTTGTTGTTCTGCTTCTTTTTCTTCTTCTTCCTCTTATTATTATATTTAGTTAACATTAAGTTCTTTACTAA
>JBBPDH010229461.1:0-12327 GCA_037974565.1 Clupeocharax schoutedeni | reverse complement strand
CGGTCTTGCATAGCATGCAGGTTACCGTCTTCTTAGGGGTGTTTAATGTAAATTGCTCCCAAACCTTGGAGGACTTGGGGCGCACGCTTTTTCCTGCAGACGCTTCTGTAACCTCCACTGCGAGCGGCTGTGTCTCTGTGTGTATCTGTTTGTATTTGTGCATCTTGTGGTCGCACTCCTCAGTAACGTGAGCAGCCCAACAAATCGATAACGGCATTCGTTGATATATATATATATAATAGACCAACAAATATTTGTATTGGTATCGGCCTTCAGAATCCTTTAGCGGTCAGGCTCTAAAACAAACACAAATACGCTGGAAGCTAAGCAGTCCAGTGAGGCTGATTCCAGACAGTGAACGATAATGCACGAACACTACGCAATGAGCTGGATATCTGAACCAGCGAGCAGCTTTAGCCTGCATCCATAAATAAGAACCCTTTGATTTCCTATGTGACCTTATTAATCTACCTGCCGTAAACACTGCCAGCAGGATGGCCTCATTGATCAAGGGTAAAATTAAGGTCAATTCCACTTGAGTGCAGGTAATGCAACGGCAAAATTCTACTCGATACCATCGACCACTAAGTGTACAAATATCAATAGGTTTCAATTTCCTAGAACAAACCCAACACTAAGTTAACTGAATCCAAACTGCGAGTCGTGTACACCTGAGGCAGGAACTGCACATTTCAACAGCACACCACAAGAATGCCTGAGTGAGAGAGAACAAGCCTGGGGCTAAAGTTCAGATCCAGGTGGGTGAACGGGTACATGGGTAGACAGACACACACACACACACAGCCAGCCAGTCCAAAGGCGTAACCTTTACTTCACCTGCTCCAGCCATCTGGTCTGACTCTTTACATTACAGCAGCCAACAGTACAGAGCAAAAAGATGACTAACCTCTGACTTCAAGCCACCACAGACACACACACACACACACACACACACACACACACAGACACACAGACACACACACACACACACACACAGACACACACACAGACACACACAGACCTCTGCAGGTTCAACCTGACCTAATGGTGGTCCAAAGGTGACAAGACTGGAAACACCATGTCAAGCTGTACTGCTACTATGACAACCTACAAATCTTGAAACTCCTGCAGAAACTATTCAGCTTTTCAGAAGTTCCTCCTCTTTCTGCACTCTTGTGGGGCTTTCAGGAATAGGGAACGAGGCCAGTGTTTGTGAGGATGACAAGGTGTGCATCACCCTAACATTAGAGGGCTGATAATATATGAAATCTAATGTTCTTTGCCTGTTTATGGATGAGTTTAATGTTATATACAAAACACAGTTGCAGTGTTCGACACTGCAATCAAGTTAGTAGTTTCTAAACATGGACAGTATGGACTGGATTATCAGTTGTTTGTATGAGGTCACAAAAACGAATTCATTAAGACATTTATAAATATTCCTTCTCCAATCATCATCAGTTCTGTATGGCAGGTTACCCCCACCCCCTCATACTGAAATTAGCGACTTGGGCTCGACAGATTTCTGAAAGAAGCAAATGGAGCACAACCAACCAGAACAGGGCTCATTTACATACCAGCCTAAAATGTCATAGCAATAAAAACAGATAAACTAATTATTATGGGTGAAGGTAAAATGTGACTACTTTTAGCAGAGTCTGAACTTTTTAAAAGTGAAACCACAAGAAAATACAAAACCAGAAGAGCTACATGAAAATGTAAAATATGGCCTTTTCAAAAACATTGCAAAAACATTTCAAAACTGTTTGAGGATTGTATTTTTACATTAATACACAAACTAAGAACAGTTTCTCTCACCAAACAACAATTCAGAGATATGATCTGTTACAGAAGCAATAAGCCACACATACATGTGCAGTATCAAGCTTGCCATGACTAAGGCAACATGCTGAAACTTGTTAGTGCTTAGGTTTAAATTAAGAAAGAATCATGAAACACACTGCAACTTCATCATCCAAACAAACAAACCAATCTCCTCCTGTCGTAATGTGACTTGATTGTTAGAAATGCATGTGAAAAAATCAGAAATGTGATGTTTATTTTTACAACACATTTTATATACAAGCAATTTACAGTGCTTTATGTGTAAAAAAAAATGCATGAATGCATGCATAACAAGAAGGAAACTAAAGAGAGTAGGAGTAATCCAAATGAAAACATAACAAAAACAAGATTAAAATAAATAAATAAATAAATACATGAATAATACAACATTACTACAGGCTCTTTCCAAGCACCCCAAGAAACAACTGTAACAAAAATATACACTGACTTAATACAAAAACTAGGCAAATAATTGTTTATAAAGTGAGATGTCTAGCCAGCATATGTATCAATATTAATAATGATTCAATTATAAGCAATAAAATGTTTCTAAACTAAGTTACTATCATGGTGCATCACAATACACTTAAAACCTACTGAAGGCAAAAGAGAGGCAAGTTCCTTCATGAAATGGAAAATGGATTTTAGGATAAGTCCATGCACATCTCAGCACATGCCACTTCCTCTTCCATATAAGGGCAAAGCTGGTGGTATCGTTAATACCATCTTTGCTGTAATGGGCATGTCCTTTCAAAACTCTCTGCTCTACACCCTGGAAAACTGAAAAATGTGAAACCAAACTCACAGTTGCCACACTGCCCTGCCGCCTCACTTTGCCGAATCTGGACTGGCTGCTAATCCAAATGCACTTCGTAAAATGAATTGCCAAATGAGTTCTCTAACTGAAACAGACAGCAGAGTGCATTATTAATGTGTGGTGTGGCTATTGCCTCCTTGGAGACCACATATCAAGACCAAAGACAGCCAGAGCTTCCAGATGACTGACGTTAGTCTGATCAGCGGCGCTTTAACAGCCTCTTTATTCACCATCACCGCCCTGAGGCTCTATCAGTTAGCTGCTCGCCCATCATTGGCTTAATCGTGCATTTAGCGGAGGTTAATGCAGAAAGCAACTCGCTCTCTAATAAACTTGAAATCCGTGAGGGGGAAATAAAAGACTCCACTCAGCCTACAGCCCTCGTCCCGTCTCCACTGGACTTGTGGAACAAACAGGGTGGAGAAGACAAGGCGAAGATTAACCAATACGAGCCTTGCATTGGACTCATGGATGCATGAGAGCGCTATGCATGCACGGCCAAGCGTTAAAACAGGAAGCGAGGGGGTCCTGCCCGCTCTCGTTATGCAGCTTATAGTCGCCTCACTAGAACCTCCCCAAAGACTCGCTAGGCTTAATTGCCTCTCACAAACAGCACATTGACTCCGCTGCATAAGAGTGATATCTGCGCTGTGTGTTTAGCTTTTCAACCGTCATTAAGCACAATCAATACCACATTTCAGTTCCAATAAAGGGGAAAAATCAACACAGAAGGGAATTTTGCAGTCAAATCAAAACAAATAAAACATAAATCAAACTCTGTATTTAAGAAACCTAGCGCTAGGAGCGCTAGGACCAACATGAGCAACGAATGCGATTAAATCACGCATAGGCACACAGAAATACCGGCGTACTTGTTTTTATGCAATTACGTCTGTATTTCCATGTTTTATTCACCTGCCTCTGAGAGGTGAAATAAACAATCCTGAATATGGCATTACGTGAACAGTCAGTTCTTGAAAAAAGCTAAAGGATCTGAGCAACTTGGGCCCTTATGAAACTATGAAGCAAAAAATCGTAAAAACAGCAGGTCTTGTGTGGTGTTTCCGGCACGTAGTGGTTAGAACCCACCAAAAATGAATGTCATAATGTTGACTTGGTCTCAAACGTAGGGTTTATCGATTGATTATTATCTGATTACAAGACAAAAGAAAGGATAAAACATTGCAGTAAAATTAAACATCTAGAACACTTCTTGTCGAAATGACTAAGAATGTGTATATAATTGAGCTTTTTAGTCCTAAAAGTTTACACACAAACAAAAAAACACAATCCAGGCTAATTACCCCAAGCTGGTCATTAACGTGTTTGATCCTCAAACTAAAAAGCTTCCAGCAGAGCTGAGAATTCTACTAGGAACATGCAGGACTCGCTGAAGCAATCTGCTGCTTTAATGACTGACTGCAAGCAAGTTTTAAATCCACCTTTCAGAAAGGGCACAGAGTCTTTCCATGGAATTACGCATGCATGCACGCACGCACGCACGCATGCACGCACACCTTTACCAGCCAAACACTGAGGAAGAAGAGGATGCTGAGGAAGATAAGGCCAAGGTTTGTGTGTATTTTGTAATATATAATTAAACAACTGAGAGCAGAAATGCAAAAAGACTATAATTAACCTCTGCAAATGTTTCTGTGGGGAGAAAAGAAGTAAAGAAGGAGAGAATCCATGACAGCTGAAAAATATTTTACTCTCTGACACGCCCAGATGAAACATCTCCCAGGTTCAGTAGTCAGACAAGACCCCCCCCCCCCCCACACCCCCTCTCTCACACACATACACACAAAACTAACTCACAGACAGTTACTGTATCTCACACACATTTTTATTGAAAAGCAATTTAAACATTTTATGAGGTGGCTGAAATAAAATGCTTACTCCACCATGCCTGTATGAGCTGGAACAGCATTTTACTGCCAATACAGGAGTTATAGTTAAAGCACTGCTTAGTCATAGCAGAAGTGATATTGAAAACGTTTACCTGATAACTCACATCTACTGGAATCACATTTCAAACAGTGAATCACCAGCCAGGGTTAGGATCTATGGCAAAAATATGAGATTCCAAAAACACAACACACAAAAGATCACAATATTGATCAACTTTCAGTAAGAGGACAAAAAACAGCCAGTAGAGCCTCATTTTCCAAATAATCTCAAGAACTAGGAGTAGAAATAACTGTGTTCTTTAAGCACCGATAATATATGCTGAGCACACTGTAGCATAACTGATCAAGATTTTTAAAAAAATCATATTAACCAGTTTTACCACTCTCAAAACAGACTACACACACAGCAAGCACTTCACTCTCACATGGTCATAGATCACCAACATCTAGATCTAAAACCCTTGAACCCAGAAATTCAGGGCAGAGTAACGGCAAAGGAAGAATCTCAGACAGCTACATTTATTCACACCTCAGAGAAAAGCTGCAGCAGCAAAGGCGCTGAACAAAGCTGTACATAATCACACATGTACACTAGAAGTGAGTTGATAGTAGTTGATGCTTGGATGCACTCTAAAGTCTTTCTCTAAAAAAATTCTCAGTTCTTCCACAAAACCATATCATGGGAATTTTACACAGGCTTGAATTTCCCTACTGTTGCAGGTACAATCCTCCTTCAGGAAGATTTTTTTGTGAATGCATGCAAATTTTCCTGTCGCAAATTGGTCATTTTTACATATAAACAGAAAACATTAGGGTTGTCACAACATAACTTTGTTTTTGATATTGATACTGTTAGGCATCACAGTCAATCGATACGATGGCAAAACCCCAAAAAACAGCACGAACACCAAATGTTAACTAAACTGAACACATTTATATCTTTGTGGTTTAATAGGTGTGCAGCTCTCAAGTGGAAGTTTACAAAGATCCCTCAACATCAGTCGCAAATTTCATAGATCCTACCTGTTGTGAGCTTGTAGCAGAACAGGGAGGTCAGGAGCTGCGAGTGAAGAGAACGACGCCTCCTTCTCTTTTCTCCTCGAAGGAACTGCGGGGGTCCAGATGGGAGGAAACCCACGGAAACCTCAACCAGAACGTGTACCATCACAAAAAACAAAGCACAAACTGGAAGACTTCTCTCCCTCAGACCACTGTCAAGACCTGTCTGTAGGGTTGGGCCAGCACCACCTTCACCAGAGGAAGAAGAGTCATGTACTACCTGACTGAGTGCAGGAGTCATTTCCTCCTCATATCATTCGCAACACTCCCTTCATCAATAAGGCACTCCTTCAGGAGGACATGAATCAGGTCACTAATGCGCTATAAACCACAGGGAGCAATAAATCAGGCTTCAGGCGGATGTTTTAATCTTTCTGTTACGCAAGGCAGGGTTGCCACTGCCTGGACGCGGTCTGAGGATCGTCTGGCTTCACTCATTTTAAAGCCGGGACCTTGTAGCACCCCTGCACCTACTCCAGCACTGCTAATCGAATCGCCTGGCCAAAAAGGAACCTAGATGCAGCAAAAAAATAAATAAAATCAAATGTATGGGGTTGAACGTTCTTTAGATTCGCAAAAAAATGAAATGTTAATTAATGTAATTATGCATGCCCATGTTAACTGGTGTATATTACGCAGGGCTGCATTATCTATCGCATGCTAATCATCATCGCAATATCAGAATGCTGCAGTGTGAAAATGAACATCAATCACAATGTTTCTGACAGGATAACCAATCGCAGCTCCAGGTGTGCTACTGGATGTTAACCATTAAAAGGCGTCAGTATGTGTATAAATGGGTGGGGCTAAACTGTAATCAGAATAAGGAGATATTATTTAAATGTGCTGGATCACATCACTACAAAATCTATGTAACATAAGGTTTTACTGTTTTTTTGCTCCATCAAGTGCATATTACAGAACCAAACTTTGGATCACCTACATTTGGAAAACGTAAATTAAAGGGAAAACCGTAAAACTGAATTTTCTGTGAACTAATCATTTAATGGAAGTCAAAACGCTTAATGTTCAGTTGCTAGAATTAATCCCTAAGCCAAGGTAATAGAGAACTACTTAAAGAAATGTCATTCTAAAATGCTAATTAATGCGCAGCAGGGCCCGGGACGCATTATGAGATAGTGGTTACTGCTTTTCATTAGTTTCTGCTGCATTCGCGCTTCTGAGTGAGGCCTTCGTTTAAAGGTTCGCAAACAGTAAAAGAATGCAGGCCTGGTGAGAAACGCCTGATCGAATGTTTGCTGTGTAAACAGGCACAGCCTGTGACACGTATAAAGCCTCGATGTTTTACTCTGACAAACAGCACTACACAACGGAGAGAGAGAGAGAGAGAACAAGAGGGCAGAAAGAAAGAAGGAATCAACAAGACATGATTAACACAGTGATGTCCTTCAAACCATGGAATATCGGCGTCAAATCAGGAGGTGAAGTTAGACGATGAAAGTTTCAAAGAGTTAGAAGTACACCAACTCTGAGCTTTTGTTTATGTGACATCATGATGGCAATGCGTGGTGTGAAGTGTTGTTTGAAGACACGGTGAATTTGTTCAAGTAAATTTTGGAGTTGATTGCGGGCTCACAGCTGGGTCAGGACTGAATTGTGTCCGGACTGAATTGTGTCCGGTTACATTCAGATTGTGGAAAAGTTTTTTTGGCCACAGTCTGACTGGGACAGGATTTTTTTTGGTGACTGTGAGGTAAAATGTAAATTTGCCAGGCTATGGTTGGATTGCCATGCTAATTTGGATGGATTACAATCAGGTTCTCTGGGCAAATCTGGAAAAATTTGTCTGGGAAAGACATGTGACCGGGTTGTGACAGAAATTTGTTGGCTTACATTTGCATTGGGGCACAATTGAGTTCTGCTATATTTGGGTTTTGGAACAGTTTTTTCGACTACAGTCGTTCTGGGTACAGTGAAGCTTGGACAGTCTGTCAGTTACAGCGGGTTCCATTAAAAAGTGTCTGGTTCGGATATAGCAGGTGGGACGGGTGTATCTTGGGTACCATTCATTCCCATTCATAATTTCAGACCCAATTAAGATCTTCAGATGGCAGCCTCATTAAGTCAGATGCATAGACCTGAGCCTCAGAGCTGTTTCAGAAAACTGTGAAAACAAGCAAACAGCATTAATGTAAGTATTTTGCCCACATGATATGCGAGGCCATATCAGACATCACAAACTAAGAAAAATGAGAGTTTGCACATATGCTTTATGGCTCCGATTAATAACTGCTCCGATTAATTCAGCTCGGCAGCGAATGTATTACTCTCTCATCTCTCCAGCTGCACGTCACATCGACGGCTTATCAGATTTCCCTGGGAACTGAAGCGCAGCGCTGCCTTACGTTCCCTCAAATCAAATGGCGGCCAGGGAATTTGCATGACAATCGGCCCAAAATTGGACATGTTGGAGCGGCACAATGCGGCTGTCTTTCTCCCGTTGAATTACCATGCCTGCTCAGCAACTCTGTCTCCAACTCGCTCTCTTTTCACTCTCATTAGAACGGAAGACCGAGTGACTGGCTCCAGGTGATCGATCTCTCTTGCAAGTAGAAGAGGTAGCATTAGCTTAGCGCAAGCCATTTGTCAATAAGGGTGCAAGGCGTAAGTTCATCACGCCGGATTTAAAGATGAGGCAGATGGCACCTGTGACAAGAGCCATTGCTCAAACAAGGATTCCACCGTGTGTGCACACGTGCTTTCACCAACAACATCAATAAGGTCACATGTATCTAGACCCCACTCCAGCCTTATCAATATATATATTAGCCCTGAGTATCACTGGTTATGTTTAGGGCTTAAGTGATGTTAAAAAAAAAATAAATCTGTTTTTAGGTTACTTTCACTTTTTCTTCTAGACTGGATATTACATCCATGACTGGATGTTAAAAAACTGGCATCTGAGCCAATACAAGCATATTTTAATAAGACTGTCAGCCAGTTAAGCCCAATCCAGATACAAGAATGTGTTTCATGGTTTTTGTATTCTTCTCATGCCAGCTTTCATTAAATGGTGGTCCCTAAAAAAAACCAAATTATTTTACTGCTGAATATCCAAGTAACTAATATCCAAGTCATTACGCTATCAGTTTCTGTAACCACTTAATACACAGTAGGGCTGCAGGTACCCGGAACCTACCCCGGGGTCACTGGGCGCAAGGCAGGGACTCACACTGGTTGGCTCATTAGATCATGATAAGGAACTTATTTTAAGACTGTTACAAAATGGTCAAATACCACAAACGTATCCAACTATATCAGTATATAGCGTCACACATAGTAATGTTAGCGTTAATAAGGAGATCCTGTCAAAATGATGTATTTGTATTACAGTGAAAACACAAAGATCAGGTCAGATTGGTACTGGCTAAGGGGACTTATCTGATACGTAACCATGGAACATAATGACGACTGCTGGATTGACAGCTGTCCATTAGTGAGCACCCAGTGTAGACAGCAGGTAGTGGTTCTCAGTGCAGGAGTGGGTTTCTCACTGTTAAATGTGAACTGTGGAGCCAAAAACATAGCAACTGAGCAGCAAGGCCTGCAATATGAACATTGAACTGAGAGTGAACTGAATGAGCTATAGATGTTGTCCCAGGCTCTCTGTGTGACAAGGCTAAGAGATGGACAACACAAATGAGCCACAGTGACACTTCAGTCTTCAGGCGAAAAGAGCTGCAGCTCCAGAACAAGGGTGGGCAATACTGCAGAGTCTCAATCTTGAGGGAGAGAGAGAGAGAGAGAGAAAAAGAGAAAGAGAGGGAGAGAGAGACAGAACAGGTGGACCTCACAGCAGTTAATATTTTCAATGCCCTCTTCGAATAATGAGAAAAATATACTGAAGAAATCATCTTCCTCAGAAAGCCTCATTTTTATACATCGAAGTAAAAAAAATCTTCAGTTGTGTCACACCGTTAGGCAGACAGGTAGCAAGCAGCACAAAGAGACTGTGACTGCTTTTGGTGAGAGGTTAAACATATTTTTGAGCATTTTTCTGCATGAAGAAACCGATTCTTTAGAAAGTGGAGCAAAGCACAGAATGAAGATGTCTAATGCCCAGTTCAACTAGATATCAGAGTGTAAAGGAAGAGCAAAAACCCACCATTACAATTTCTCTCCTTTCTCACTCTAAATATTCAAACTAACACTCTGAACTCTAAACGCTCTGATTTAAACACCAGGGAATAATCTGATGAGTAGTTGCTTTACACCAACGCTCCTGTTAAAAGCACTGAAACAGACCAGACATGTGAGAGGAAGGCAGGGAGTGTTGGAGTGATATCAAACTCTTGATGACCTCCTGAAACCTGGTCATCCCTTCATCCAGGCTGTCAGGGAATGACAAGGAAGCCAGTCAGAATGTAGAGAGCAATAACAGGAGAGGCAGGACAGAGCAGACAGACACGGTGCACTGGTGTGAGGCTGTTATCGTTACACAACTAATCAAGCTCAACTCAGCCAAACAAAAAACAACCAACAACTGAAACTTACTTTCTAATTATCTGGCATCTCCCAGACAACATACTTTAAATTCTCCCACTGATCGCTCTTGTTGGTTTCGTCCTTCAGGCTGTTATTTTACAGCAACACCTTTTTATGGTTACAAACAATAGTATTTATACACACCAATAGGTCACGACATTAAAACCACTGACAGACAAATTGAAAAACAGTGATTATGTTCTTACCTGTGGAAAGCTGTGCCTAGTTTAGCCTTTGATGGTTCATTTCTATTGTTTAGCCTTTTCTCAATGGTCAGTTAATTATTCCATTTTTAATATAACTGACAGTAAAACGGGTACAGTTTGATGAAACACTGCTACTTTCAACACCCAAGAGAAGAAGAGCTCACCGTGTGCAAGTAATGAAAATACACATAATACTGTGTGCAAATCCAAACAAAACACTGTGTAACATTTGATGAAGCAAGATAAGGACATGTAGTAGAATCAAAAACAGTGTTTAAACAAATCAAATCTCCAAATACCATGCTTTATGTTTTCAGCTTGCTTAGACTGGATTTCTGCTTACCCAGACAGCAGCAATAGCAGACTCATCTGTCTCCTTATCACAAAGAATGTTAACTCACATCCATCATTTGAAATGCTTACCCTTAACCAGGGCTGTAGGAGTGCTGAAGCCAATCCCAGGGGTCAAGGTGTAGTAACACACTGGACAGGTCTCCAGACACAAACAGACTCAAAAAGATTCAAAGCTAGGGGCAGTCTCCAGCTCACCTGATGAACCTCTCATTGGATTGTGGGAGGCAACTTTGGAGAACACGCAAACTCTACCCTGAAAGTAATTGCTCCCTGTCTGGGAATCAGACCTTCTTACTGTAATCACTGCACCCCTGCCCTACTGGAACATTCTAATTAAAAACAAACTACATAAATTAACATACTAATATAATGATTAAATACAAAATACAATTGAGAAGAAGTACTTGGATACTTGCCATAAGATGCTATTTGGACCCATCCCCACCAAATTATGTTTATTTGTTAAGCTGGAGTTTTAACTGCTGACTGACAATCAGGTGAAGAATGTGAAGCGTATCTCTTTATTTACTTGTTTAGAGCCTCAGGGTCAAGAGACAAATACGAAAACGCAGGCTGGCTAATCGGTTTAGCTGATTCCTAGCCACAAGTCACAACTGGCTGAAAAGTGACAACTTTAGAGTAAAATATTAAAACAACTCAGTTCTGAGTGAGATTTATATTTGTTATATGAAGTCATTTTAATCATGATGGAGCTAAACTGGACCACTAATTTAGCAATTTAGCAGATAAAGTAAAACACATCACTAAGCAAAGACGTTAAAAGATTGATTTTGGTCTGACTTCTGTATCATCACTGCAATCTAGATGACCCAAAATGATGATCTCCATCAGTCTCTTGGCTTTTTTAGGGCAATGGGACATAAAACAATTTGGTACAATTTGGTACAAAAGTGGAATTATAAAAACCAATGAACCCACTTAGGATTATAGCTGACTGTGAATGTTTAAAAAGAGCAGCATGAATAAATACTTCAGACACAGTGTGTGTTTGGAGCCTGTAAACTGCTGTTTGGATCTGTTCTGCTCATGTATCAGCATCTGCAGAGGCCTACACTTCTCATCTGAACTAAAATAAAATACATAAAATACTCAGAAATCAGAATCAGAAAGCTTTATTGATCCCCGAAGTAGCTGCACAGGCACAGAGACAAAAACAATTTAAATAATAATAGAAAGTCAAAGTAATCTGAAAACTAAATGCTGTGGTCAGTAAAGGAAAGGTAGATAGAAAGCAGGGTTAGTGAAAACTCAGAGTTATTTCACTACAACTCACAGTGAAATTCAGAATCTACAAAGCCCACAGCATATTCTCTCTGTGCTAACAGAGCTAGTGCTAACTCTGTTAACACAGAGAATATGCTGTGGGCTTTGTAGATTCTGAATACTCAAGAGACTGTTAAGGTTAGCTTTTTCCTCCGTGTGTGTGCGCGCGCGTGCGTGCGTGCGTGTTTAGACGGGGCAGACCTAACAGAATTTCTGGACTGAGAAATGGTTTTGTTTACCAAAATAAACTTGTCATTTTGTTCAATTTCTGACATTTTGTCAATATATGTTGCTAAGACAAAAAGGTGCTTGTTATTTTTTGTTCACTCACTGCACCTTTGAAAGC
>JBBPDH010229434.1:0-12328 GCA_037974565.1 Clupeocharax schoutedeni | reverse complement strand
CCCTTAACCCCAAGTTGCTCCAGGGAGACTGTCCCCTGTAGTTAGAGAATGGAAGTCGCTTTGGATAAAAGTGTCTGGTAAATGTAAATGCTGTTCTTTTCACATATCATATTTAATTACATATCTCTTAAAATTTACATAAGTTCACCAGACAATGCCACGTAATTTCTTTTTCATATTCATGCAGCCCCTTCCTTTAATTATACATCAGTCTCTTGAGATAGCAACTGTCCATTTCTATGCATATTACAATCAGATCTTCTGAGTATTTATTTCAGCTATGTTACTCCTTTGACAACGATATATTTTAAGGTATGTTCGAACTGTTAAGTAATTAATATTGCTCTACGAAATGTGGACAAGTTACAGAAAAGATTTTGTGTAAAATGATGGCATTTCAGTTACAATCACTCAATTTTGTTTGTTTGTTTGTGTCAAATCAATAGAAGGATGTGGCCTGGCAATGTATGCTCCTCATTTAACAGTCTTAATAATTAGAATGTATAAGTATGCTTGTATCTGAAATGTGATCATTTGCTAGCATTTGTTAATGTAGTATATTATGGGTCATTACCCTTTCTTTTTTCTTACATTAACTTAAATAACAGACATTTCAAATGAGTTTCAAATGACTATGATGCTGATGAGTGCTCTTCTCCAGCCTACCTTCCACATCACCCTCCTCTTCACTCTGCATCTCTCTCAGTTCTTTTAACTTCCTATCTCTCTTACATTCTAGTGTGCTCTTTTTCTATTACGTTCTACAGTTGTCTTCTCCATTTCATATACGTTCGTTTATAAAAGATGCCCAGTGTTTTTCGAGCATCACCATAGAGAAAGCACTTTTAGTTCCACAAATAACTAGAAATCTAAATGTCTAGAAATCTCTGAGTGGATAAAACCTATTAAATGCTTACAGAAACCTCGCATAATATAAAAATTTCTACATTTAAGGTTTATTTATACTTCAAAAGTTTCCTCACACTCTAAAATGACATTTACATTTTGAAAATTAGCTCTCTATAAAGCCATCCTGTGAAAATAAAATGTGGTTTTCCTGTGGCATCACGCACAGAACCCTTTTCTCGTATCTTTATTTTTAAGAATGGATTTCTCACCTGTTTAAGCACAATGTGAAATAATGGAGCTTCAGCTTAAGTGAAGAAATCAAAAGGCTATGACTGCAAGCAAGGCCACAATGTTCACATTTGATGATGAAGATGGAAGTGGTGGACAGTTTTTGTCTTCTTGGATCGATATTTAACAGAAGGACCCAGCAGTCAAAATGTACAAAACAGACTGGCACTTGGTAGAACGAGTATGAAGAAGTTTGAAAAAGATCTTTAGAATTGATGACATGTCTCTGCAAACAAAGATCAAAACCGTCCAGGCTTTGGTCTGTTCTGTGGTTCTGTATGGATATGAAAGCTGGACAGATAAAAAGCAGGAAAGGGAAAGTATTGATGCCTTTGAACTTTGCCAGTAAAGACTTCTGTGAGTCCTTGACTAGGTCAGGCCTCACCTCTCTCTCTCGCCGAGGTAACCAAACTGAAGCTCACTTATTTTGGATATATCATGAGAAGAATCAGTGTATTGATTGGAACAACAGAAGGTAAAAGAAGAAAAGGACAGGAAGCAACAAGGTGCATGGAGACAATCAGAGGAATAATGAACAAGCCATTAAAAAACCTAAAGACCCAAAGAGAAGACAGGATATTCTGAAGAAATGTGACCGGGAGTCAGACTTAATAATAATAATGCTATAAATATTTCTTGTCTGTACATTTTCATGAGTCTTCTTCTTTCTTCACCAAATTCTTTGGTCCTTTTTTCTATTATTATTTTGTCTATTTATCATTCTTTGTGTTTCTTATTGTTCCATTCTACATTCTTTCCTATATTCTTTCTTTTCCTTTTTTTTTATTATTCATGTATTCTTTTAAATTTGTTTCTGCTTTTTCTCTCTGTTTGAGTTTCTTTCGTCTTGTCTTTTTTTTCTTTTCATCTTATATCTGCAGACATGAGCAGTAATGAGCTCAGAGGCATGTAAACATCAGTGAGACATAAAGAACCACCTGCAAGGTTCCTTCAGAGGGAAGCATCTTTTATCTTGCATGTTTATTAACACAGAATCTGTCCCTAGTTTTAGGTTTCTACATGGTGATGCAGAATTGATTAAAATAGTTATTTCTTTCTCATCCTCTACTGTTTCTCACAGTTCTCTTCTCCTCATAGTGGGTACATAATGTATTCAGACCCCCCTTAAATTGTGCACTCTGTTATATTGCTAAAATCATTTAAGTTCATTTTTTCCTTATTAATGTACACACAGCACCCAATATAGAAAAACACAGAATTGTTGACATTTGTGCAGATGTATTGAAAAAGAAAAATTGAAAAAAATAAAATACCACATGGTCCTAAGTATTCAGACCCTTTGCTGTGACACTCTTATATTTAACCCGGGTGCTGTCCATTTCTTCTGGTCATCCTTGAGATAGACCTACACCTTCGTTTGAGTCCAGCTGTGTTTGATTATACTGATTGTACTTGATTAGGAAAGCCACACACCTGTCTATAAAAGACCTTACAGCTCACAATGCATGTCAGAGCAAATGAGAATCATGGGGTCAAAGGAACTGCATGAAGAGCTCAGAGACAGAATTGTGGAAAGGTACAGATCTGGCCACTGTTACAAAAAATATCTGCTGCACGTAGGGTTTCTAAGAGCACAGCAGCCTCCATAATCTTTAAATGGAAGACTTTAGGGACGACCAGAACCCTTCCTAGAGCTGGCAGTCTGACCAAACTGAGCTATCGCGGCAGAAAAGCCTTGGTCAGAGAGGTAAAGAGAACCCAAAGATCACTGTGGCTGAGCTCCAGAGATGCAGTCGGGAGAAGGGAGAAAGTTGTAGAAAGTCAACCATCACTGCAGCCCTCCACCAGTCAGGGCTTTATGGCAGAGTGGCCAGCTGGAAGCCTCTCCTCAGTGCAAGACACATGAAAGCCTGCATGCTAAAAAGACACCTGAAGGACTTCAAGATGGTGATAAATAAGACACTCTGGTCTGATGAGACCAAGATAGAACTTTTTGGCCTTAATTCTAAGCGGTATGTGTGGAGAAAAACAGGCACTGCTCATCACCTGTCCAATACAGTCCCAACAGTGAAGCATGATGGTGGCAGCATTTTTAATAAATCTACACAAATGTCAACAATTCTGGGTTTTTCTGTCAATATGGGGTGTTGTGTGTACATTAATGAGGAAAAAATGAACTTAAATTATTTTAGCAAATGACTGCAATATAACAAAGTGAAAAATTGAAGGGAGTCTGAATACTATCTGTACCCACGTGTACATACCTGGCAATGTTTGTGTAGGCATGTGATGTTGAACATGGGCTTGATCCATAAAAGTTTTCCTGTGAAATAGTTTATAAGAATGTTCCTAAATGCAGTTACAGACTATAGGTTAGTTAGCATGTAGCCGATTGATATTACGTTACATTTTACAGCTTAAAAAAAGTGACATACATTTAATCTCTGGATATTGAAGAACAAGAACTAACTGTAATTGTAGAGAAAACGGCCAAATGTGAAAACTCCGATTGGGTCTGTTGATTCATAAGAAGTTTTAGAGGCTTATCCCATCCACTCTTACAGTCTAATAGACCTTCAGATATAGACTTTCAGAGATGTATAAGCATCTCCCTCAGACAGTAAACAGGGGAAGTCTGTTGATATTCACATGCACATCATGTAAACACCTGTTATTATTTACATCAATAACAATAAACAAGTTATTCCCTCTATTTTTTAATGTTACAGATATAATCTTGGTAACCAGAGCGCAGACAAAATTGTGCGAACCCCCTGCGATCTCTAGTGCCCCACTAAGGAGGGCCCGGACCCCAGGTTGGGAGCCACTGTACTCAATGTCCACAGCATTTAGGGAACATTGTTAAAAATATTTTGCCTGATAAGTGAAAAAATCTTTTTGAAAATTTTTCCTGTTTACCACTGCTTTACCATCAACGTTCCATATAAAAACTCACAACACATGTGTGGCCATGGTAGTAAATAAAAGCTGTCTTCTAAAAACCTCCATACCTGCTTCCATGACTACCATTTTAATAAAAATGCAAGCTGGCAACTTTATCTTTAATGCACCATTCACACCAAACCACTCTATACTGCCGAACTGACCTCTCACAACTGAATTACGCATGCATTTATATATGTGTGTGTGTGTGTGTGTGTGTGTGTGTGTAATTCTGCACCATGAACCATCAGTGTTTGAGCTTACAGAGCTGAAGGCTCACTCCAGTTTTGTTTAATTAACTCAGAGAACAGTTTGATCCCATTCAACATTTAATGTCTCTAAATAAATAACGGACGGCATTTTTTTCTGCTTCATGTTCATTTAATGAGAACAACTGGGTAAACACAAAATGAACATAGTGGTAAGTTTCAACTTTCAAGTTTTGTCATATACAGATAACAATGTAGCATCATTACTGTAATGAAATTCTTAGGCTTGTGTTCCCCCAACTTTACATGAATATATAAAAAAGTATACAGATAAAAAAAAAATTCAGCGCCACTGGGTTCCTGAGCAAGACCCTTAACCCCAAGTTGCTCCAGGGAGATTGCCCCTGTAGGTAGGGAATGGAAGATGATTTTGATAAAAGCTTCTGATAAATGCTGTAAATGTTTTCAATGTCCTGTAAACATTTTTTTTTTACATATCAGTGATCTTTGGGGTCAATTTGACCCTAGGCTCTTTCAGCTGTATAAAATATATAAAAAATATTAACATGATGATATGGAAGGCACTGTAATATGCAATTTTATAATCTTCAAAAAAAAATCTGTTTTAAAGCCATAAACCTAATCTGAACTGTAGTAGTGTGAGAATCACTGATGGTTTACATGACATGGGGTTGCGGAAAAAATATTTCCTCTGTGTCACAGGAACGGGGGTGAACCCGTTGCCGTGCTTTTTCCCAAGGATGACCACAGGCAGACAGGCAGAAATCCATGCTGTGCATTCTTTATTCTCAGGGTGCAGAAACAGGGTGCATAAGGGTGATGGACTGATAACGAATAACAAACAGAAACAGGCTTAAATACATAACATGATGAGCACAAACACAAGACAGCTGGGAACTAAGGAGCACAAACAAAAAACAGCTGACAACATAAGACATGTGACCCAAGAACAAAACGGGAAGACATATCAAAATAAAAGACCCGGAACGTGAACAGAGAAAACAAAGAAAACAAGAACCAGAAAAACCAACTCATAGTTCTCAAAAGCACTGGCATTTACCAGCCACTGACCAGACCATGTCACTCTGCAGTGGGCGCATTACATGCATGTTTTATTTAAAGCACTATTTGTGTAGTCAGCATGAAACATGAAGTACCTGACACACTAATTAATTTCAACCATTCTCTCGAGTTTTAAATTGCTGGGGTCAAATTGATCCCAGGCTTAAAGGACGTTAGTAAAATTTGAACATAAAATGGGGATTCAGTTCTTTTGTGAATTTCATTCTTTTTAAACGGAAAAATCACAAAGCCTGAAATAAGTACAAGAAGGAAGAAGGAAAGTGGAAAATTAATCTCAGCTGGCATATCTCTCTAAATAAGCACTGCTGTCTTCAAATAACAACTTCTGTGTAAGGACTGCTTTTAAAGAAATCTGGTTTTGCTCCTGCTATAAACACCTCTTAAAGTCATTCACCCATTCATCCGTTTTCTTATTAAATTTATTTTCGAAAAGACAGCTGTAAGCTGTTCATTTCTCCACAGGAGCAGGTGCTTCCTGGATCGCTTGAAGTTGAGTCCTTGAAGACTAGATCATCTGGCTCAGGGACAAGTGGAGAAAACCAAGCTGCTCCCACATTTAGCAATGGAACTGTCCATAATAATTCACAAAAGATTGTTTTAATCAAATACGTCCAAGCTTAATATTCCACAGTATAAACATGCTGACATGCTGATGACTATTTTTTTCTTCAGGGCTGTTGACTGTTATGATGACCAAATTAATCTCAAGGTTGAAGGTTACTTTATTGTCTGTGTACACGTGAGATGAGGACCACGGTTTCTCCATGGACCATGGTGCAATATATTAGAACATTTAACATTCAACATGGTGCGAGTTACAACAGAGGACAACAGACAGACAATAAATAGACAGCAAATGTGGACATTATGTAAACTTTCTGGGGTGATGAGTATTGGACTATAGGTATAAAGACAGAACACTACAATAAATAAACAACAAATAGAAAATGTAGCAGCAGAAAATGTAGCATACTCAACAGTAATGTGAGTGGGAAACTTAGTTCACCAGAAAAATTTAAATGTTGCAATATATATACATTATTTCACATGAGCATATGTTGACACATGGAGAGGCAGTCGCGCAGACGTCTACTCACGCCGGGATCTCAGGCTGAATCTACAGCCTAAGCGTGAAAACACCATAAAAATGCCAATGTAAAATGGTACACATGGAAAGCAATGGAGGTCCCATCTGCTTTCCTTCCATGAAGCAAAATTAGCAACTGTATATCACTGCCAAATTTAGTAAATGCCTCCATCAAGTTTTTACTTCGTGTACTGCGGTATGTAAAGGGTATACGATACTGTCACAAGAGATATATCAAATGGCCACAAGTATGAGGATGCCTCACTTAATAATAAGTCATAGGGTGTTTCAGGAACACCCATTTCTAACAGGTGTATAAAATTATAGAGTCAAGCAACTTCCATAGACATAAACTGGTGGTAGCTCATACTAAAGAGATCTGGCATTTTAAGCATAGCATTCTCATAGAATGCCAACTTTGGCATGAGTCAGTTTGTCTACTCTATCTGCCTCATTTCACTGTCCTAGGATTATAAAATGGAAGTGCCTAAGGAGCAACATCAGCTCAGACACAAATGATTTATTCTCTATTGTATCAGTCTCTACAGAAACTGCCTCTGGATGCAATGTCAGCACAAGACCTGTGCATCATGAAATGAGTTTCACTGGCTAAGTAGCTGCACACACGCATAAGATTACAATGCGCAATTCCAAGCATCGGCTGAAGTGGTGTACAGTAAGCCTCCACTGCACCTCAAAGCAGAAACATGTTCTCTGGAGAGATAATGCATAGTTTTATAGATATTATTGCCCACAATAAGCTCATGAGGTCAGATTGTCCACTTACTATTCGCCGCATAGCTGAAGTACCATAGACTAAACCAAACTTTCCACCAACCAAGCAATCAATTCACAAAACAGCAAAAAATATGTGCTTTCTTGGAGAGACCTTGAAGTCTGGTTAGAGAAACATTGGCCTAAACCCATTACCAAGTAGAGTAGAATTACTACGAATTGAATAATTTTAATTAAAAAATGTATCAAAATGCTACTTCAGTGTAAGTAACTCAGTAACATAGTCTTACAAGTAAGTAGTTACTTTTTGTTGGTACCTTTTCTTGTTCACTTCTGATGGAAACAGAAAAACACACTAAAAACATTTTACTAAGTAGGTCTATACTAAATTGAAATAAATATTATCATATACATTTTGCCATACACAGATACACTGTTTATATGTGAGAATATATGATTCACAGTGAGTGAGCGTGTCACACACTTCATAAATATTACGTTACATGAATAATTGCATTGACAGTAAATTATGAACTTTGACAGCCATTTTATTTAGTAATTAGCCCTGGCATTGCTATCATATCCAGAGTCAGTGGTATAATTAAGGCTACCAGAAGGCCACCGTATACTGTATGATGCAGGACAATATCATGAGTATCTGTGCACATAATAAAACAGGCAAAGAGGACATTTACTGCTCTGCTAATGCTCTAGTGTGGTGGGGATTTTCCTAGCCCTCTAAACATCAGTATGTGAAAGCCTTACAAGCCACTATGACCAAAAGAGAGAAGCTTCTGGTAAGCATTAATCGTCAAAGCCCAGAATGATTGTTTCACACCTACAGGTGTAACTTAGCATCTTTGGACTATGGGGAGAAACCAGAGAACCTGATAGAAACCCACACAGCTAGATATTTAGATCAAAACCGAGAGCCTTGCCATGAGGCAACAGCACTCAAGTGTTCTGCCCTGGTTTTTAATAGGAAAAAATAGACAAAAGTGGAGATTGTTTAATAGAAGTATTGTTTAAACAGCCCAAAAATGCACAAATTCTACAGTTCTTCTTTTTACATTTTTTTCTACAAAATGCAATGATTAAAATGTTAGAAAATATTTATATTTCAAATAGAGGTGGGCATAGATACATTTTTTAACAGCGTTAATCGCATGGAATCTTGGTGTTAACGGCGATAATGGCGATAATCCCCCACGGCACTGCCCCCCGCCGGGAGAGCGAGACCAAGACAGGTTTAAAACGTGCGTGAACCGGACATGTCACTGAAATATCAAGGTGAATTTCATCATAGCTTGCGTAATGTGGATGGGGATGGGGGGCGTTAATGGCGATTTTTTTTAACGGCACAGCACTCATTTCAAACCAGATAGGTTTTCAGAAGTACAATATGGTTTAAAATCAATTTCAAAGACCTGTAAGAGAACAAATAGAGGGTATAATGGCATATACACCATATTGAATCATGGATAATAGATAAGAATAACTTACTTTAACATAACTTTTATAGTTACTGACCTGTATAAACATGTAACTCAAGCATGTGATAACATACACATTAAGTGGTTTCAGATCTATTATTTGATATTTACACTCTTTTGAAGGCCTAAACATTTACTTAGCATTTTCTTTTATAATGCATTTCCATGCTTTAAAAGGTATGAGCAAATATTTTTTAAAAAATCAGCAAATGTCAGCATGAAGCCAAATCCTGTGATTCTCAACGCATTCAATGTGAAGGTTTTCTCACCCCAGCCCAATTAGAACAACTGTTCTCCCTCTGCCCGACTGCAGTGAAAGGGAAGCTGATTCTATGTCCGTGTGTAAGTTGACCCTCAGCCAGTTGTGGTTGGCCACCACAGTATCAGCTTTTCCTCTGACATTTGTTCTCTGATCAGATTAGCGAGGAAGAGAGTCCTCCCTGTGGACCCGCCGACTTCTTCTATCGGACCAATGAGTCATGCGATGCCTCTTTAACAATCAATGGCCCCCCGAACTTCTTTAACAAGCTATATCTTTCTCCAACCACACACACACACACACTCACACACACACACTCACAGTTACACACATGAACAATTTATTTTCACAAATGTTCAGGTTCTCTTTCTCCTAATCTTTTCCCCACTTTCCCACTATCTCTAGAAGTTTCTGAAGCAAAAACAAAAGGGTTTTGTCACGAGGGGCCGGGTAAACCGACCTCTGTGATTTACCTCAGTAGAGGGACGAGGCGGAAAGGCAGAAAGCCATGCTCAAACTCTTTATTCGTCACAAACAAACACAGAAAAACCAAAACCTGGCGCAGTGGCCGCTACAAGAACATGAACTTGGAAAAACACACATAAATGAGGCGATTGACCGACAAAGGGGCGATGTACAAACAGAACTTAAATACTAACAGTAATCAGTGAACCAAACACAAAACAAATGTCAAACAAAACAGGTGACACAAAGCAGAACAAGCCAAAATAAAAGTCCCAGAAACACAACCAAAAACAGTGGCCCTCACCGGCCACTGGCCGAGACGTTACAGGTTTTATTTCATGTTTTTCATTCACCTAATCTAGGTCTAGGAAATAATTTTCATTATTGCCTTCTGCTGGGTAGAAAATAAATATTTTATTTTTTAGCACTGATCTAAAAGCGATGTCACAACTGAGCATACCTTAATATCCAACCCCCCTTAGTATAGCCCCTTAGGATCCAAATATTTGCAAAGATAGGAGACTCAGCTAAACACACTGATTTGAGCCACTTTCGTATATTTGGTGAAAGAGCAGTTAAATATGCAGTATGTTTTTATCACTCTGTGAATGTTAATACGTCACCATCTTTTAATGTCAAGTATGTGTTAGCAGCGGCTAATTAATTAAATGTTCTCATGCAGTGCTTGTCATGCAGGTGTAGATGTTTTCATAAGAGACGGATCAAGCTTGACAAAAGGCGAACCATCAACATAAAACTAAAAATCAGAACTGAGGAACTAGACGTACATTATAGTGTGTAGAACACACAAACAACCAAACTACATGAGGTTGAATGTTAAACCATTAAAAAAGAACCATGTGAATATTACGTGAGAATATAAAGACAAACTGAATTCTAAAGAAAGATAAGCAGCTTGTTGGAAAAACATCTTATTGCTATTTTGTTTGCAACTGCGCAAACATCATCTATATGTCACTATGAATGAGGTACAACATGTAATTAAGACTGGCCTTTTACAGAAGCGTGTACTGTGTCATTTTGACTGGCTAATGGTGGCCATTTGTTGAGAACTTGAGCAAATTTCAGCTTTAGCAGTTCTTGAGATCCATCAACTGCAGAGTCAAGTATGGACGATATTTCATGAGATTTGGTGGCATCCACAGAATGTGGTGATTCAGTATGTCAGATCTGATTACGTTTAAGTGTAAAGTAAAGTGACCATTCTGTTATTCACTCTCGTGAGACTGAATGCAGCTCATGTTTTATGTTTGCTGATTACGGTCTCCCCTACTATGATCCTATATCCTCACATATGATTGGCCAGAAGGCTGCCATGCTGCCAATCAAAACAAAGTTCTGCCGTGAGTAGAGCTGTGCCAGAGAGAGAGAGAGAGAGAAAGAGAAGGGGGTCTGGCTCACTCGATGGGAGTCAGCTCTTCTGATTCACCCCAAAGCATCGGCTCTTGGAGCACAGGACACACCATTGTTGGTTACCGGCTAGCATGGTTGGTGCTACAAGTTCGGTCGCCTCTACAGCAGGCAGTTTGCTTAAACATTTTAGTCAGTTTTTGAAGGAATCGGTGTAGATTTCGAAAGAGAAAAGCACACATTTGGTTTACTTTTTGTTCTGTTCTTTTCTTAGCACTTTAAAATATATTGTCTGACAGTTGCATTTCAGCCAGGCACATTTTGTTTACATTTTGTGTTAATATCGTCTGAAAAAAATGACCATATACAGTACACTATACCTGCACCTTGTTGTTTTTTTCTTTCACTTTGTGTTGCTTAAGTGGTAAAATCTTTTCTTAACTGAAATTGTTTTACTTATGTCTGTGATTGTTCAGTGGTATGTCAGATAGAAGGAGAAGATTGAAGGAGGTTCAAATAAACATTGTATTGAATATGTAAAAAAAACAAGTTCACTTTTTTTATTGAACTGAACTTTGAACTAGTTTTTTTTTTCATGCAAAACCATGGTGCCAGTATTTGATGTGCAGCGGATTACATATTCCACTCAGTGCAATAAACATTTGAACATTTGAAACATTTGATAACTTGCTGTGAGGTTGAACACAGTACCTCTGTAGGATAGAGTACTGGGAATGACAGAAAAAGAGTGCTGAGACTCAAAATAAACAGTTTCTGCCTCAGGGACACCAATCAGCAGCTTAAACCCCACAGGTAAAGAGAGAGAGAGAGAGAGAGAGAGAGAGAGCGAGCAAGAGGGAATGAGAGGGTAGGGAGAGAAAGAGAGACACAGAGAGAGAACCTTTCCTAAGCTCTGGCTATAAAAGTAAATAAAGTTTTATTTCATAGCTGAGCCACTCTCAAACTCAGCAAACTGTCAGCCGCTAATCCACAGAAGCCCTCCCAGGGTGCAGGAGACTGCAGGGGCTGACCTAATCACTGTGGAGACGACGCCTAACAGATGGCATTATGGGTTGCAGGTGTTGGTGTGGGTGGGGATTTGTCAGTGCTCGCGCTGGTTTGGCTCGCAGCTGCGATTGTGAAGGTGTCACTTGCATGGGTCTGATTGCTGTTTCATACCCCGAAGTGGTGCAGTCAACAGTGAAGCACATGAATGCTGGATTGGTGAATCCATATGCATTACACATCAGCAATCTGTCGGCCCATGGACAGATATGAGAATTCCCATGAGAGGTGCACAGAGCCTAGCTGAAAGGGTCAAAAGACCGCACAGCATATCCTCAGGTGCTTGCCAGTAGAGTTACATCTGTGGTTCACAAAATTGTTTTCCAATGAATAATGTAGGCCCACCCTCTGTAGGTCCTTCACGTCCTGAACAGTGCAGCTGCCATACCACAACGCAACACTTCCTGTGAGGATGGACTCCGCTGCACACCTGTAGAAGCTGGTGAGGACAGTGGTGGACACCCCAGCTTTCTTCAGGCGTCTGAGGAAGTGAAGTCTC